>JAJPUD010016135.1:12384-35098 GCA_023553655.1 Myrmecobius fasciatus | reverse complement strand
TCTTATGAAAAAGACCTGAAGGAAGCACTAGATCTTAGACTTGCACTGTGGCATCTGGGCAGCACAATGGATAAGCACTAAGCTTAGGGTTAAATAAATCTGGCCTCAGACTCTAGCTGTGTGAATTATTTAGCAAGTTTCTTGCCCCTGAATAAATCACTTAACTTCTGTTTCTTCATTTGTAAAATGAGGTCAATAATAGTACTCTCCCTCCCAGAACTGTTGTGAGGATCAAAGATTATGATTATAAAGCTAAAGTATCTGCAAAAGTTGGATGCAGCCAGGTGGCTTGATGGATATGATGCTGGGTCTGGAGTCAAGAAAACGAGTTCAAATATGGCTTCACTTTCTGGCTAAATAACTC
The DNA here is from genome assembly GCA_023553655.1 of Myrmecobius fasciatus. Taxonomy (NCBI): domain Eukaryota; kingdom Metazoa; phylum Chordata; class Mammalia; order Dasyuromorphia; family Myrmecobiidae; genus Myrmecobius; species Myrmecobius fasciatus. The sequence continues at coordinate 34,734 of JAJPUD010016135.1, read as the reverse complement.
TGGACAAGCCACTTAAACTCTGTTTGCCTCAAACCAATGGAGAAAGAAATAGCAAAACACTCCAATATTTTTGCCAAGAAAACCCATGGACAGCACTGGCATGCTAGGGTCCACAAGGTCACAGAATTAGACATGACTGAATAACAACAAATATAAATATTAGCTATTATTATCACTATTTGTATCCCCAGGCAAAGTTATTGGCATATGGTAAGTGCTTAATAAATGTTCTGTTTGTCTATCTGCTCTCCCAATGGTCACTTGCCTGGAATCTGGAGCCCACTGACCCCAGAAGTCACAGCCTCTTGGAGTTTATACCTTCCTTATCCTATTCTCAATCACAATGGCATTAATTAGGTGGAAACATTTCCAATTTCCATATCAGCTGGCTCAATCATGGACGGAGATCAGAAAGTCACCAACATGGATCTGAAAAAGAAGGCTGTGATATGGATGGGCTGTCCCCTATCAAGATTATGGACAGTGGTATAGTAGAAAGTAGAAAGAACACTGGGTTTTGAAAGAGTTCTTTGGTTTGAATCCTGGCTGCAGTACTTATTTCCTATATAACCTCAATCCAGTCACTCCCTCTTTCTTGCTCTCAGTTTCTTCCTTTATTAAAAGGGGGTGGAGAGGGAGCCTTAGATTATATGATCTCTTCCTTTCAGCTACAATTTTTTTTAAGCTTTAAAAGATGGAGCTAAGAAGTCAGTCTGGGAGAGCAGGCTTAATGCAGCGGAGTGTGAGGTGAAGAAGGTTCTCCAAGTGATTGCATCAGCAAAACTAAATCCATTTCCCCTGAGATCCTAGGATTGAAAGTGCCTTTGCAGAAGAAAATTCCAGAAGAGTGCAAACTCAGTGAGAGATGAAGGGTAAGGGCAGTAAAAATGATGTGTTGCCTAACCAGCAACTGGCTTTCTCCCTCAAGGTCCTGGCTATAAATATTTCATGAGGCAGCCATCCCAGATAGCCAGTTGAGTAGAAAAGGAATATTATTTTGGGGAGATGCCATTTTCTAGCAGAGCCAGAAATGGGCCTGTCCTAGAGGGATACCCTTCAAGATAATTCTACATACCCACTCTTTTCTAAGCTCTCTTTTATTTTATATCCAGTAGAGCACAGAAAGTGCAAAATCTCCATCTTGCTCTTAGGGTTATTCAGTCATGAATAACTGTTTGTGACCCCATTTGGAATTTCTTCTTGGCAAAGATAATAGAGTGTTTTACCATTTCCTTCTCCAGTTCATTTTACAGATAAAGAAACTGAGGCAAATGGAGTTAAATGACTTGCTTGGGGTCACATAGCTAGTGAATGCCTGAAGCCAAATGTGAACTCAGGAAGATGCTTCTGCCTGACCACCCGTCCCATCACTCTATCCACTTGGAACCATCTGAATGAAGGAAGAGGGAGACAGATTTCACTTACCAAGAGAGGTGGTAAGATGACCACACTGCATTCCAGAAAACTGCCTCTTCCCTCTCTCTTAAGTCCAACTTAAGGCATCTCACTCCACTGTTGCTACTTCCTGGATACAGGAAGATAATTCTGTATCACTCAGCACTCAAAGGCTGACCAGTCCAGACTAACCTTGCCTACTGGACATCCTGGTGGCAGAGCAGGTGAGGCATTGGATTCAGAAGAATACTTCCTACTTACATGAACTGATACTAAGTAAAATGAGCAGAACCAAGAGAACACAGCAACAACAAGATTATGCGATGATCAATTATGATGAATTTGGCTTTTTTCAATAATGAGGTGATTCAGGCCAATTTCAATAAACTTGTGATAGAAAGAGCCATCTGCACCCAGAAAGAGGACTGTGGGTTCTGAACATAGTATTTTCACCTTTTTGTTGTTGTTTACTTGCTTGGTTTTTGTTTCTGGGTTTTTGGGGTTTTGGGGTTTTTTTTTTTCATTTTTTCCCCCTTTTGATCTGATTTTTCTTGTGCAGCATGAAAAATGTGGAAATGTGATTAGAAGAATTGTACATGTTTAACCTCTATTGGATTACTTGCTGTCTAGGGGAGAGGGGAGAGAGGGAGGGAAAAAATTTTGGAACACAAGGTTTTGCAAGGGTAAATGTGAAAAACTATCTTTGCACGTATTTTGAAAAATATAGTTATTATTATTATTAGAAGAAAAGAATTAGCAGAAAAGGAGCAGAAGAAGAAAGTAGAAAGAAGAAAATAGAAAGAAGAAAGTACAAAGAAGAAGGAAAAGGAGGAGAAAAAGGAGGAAGAGGAGGAGGAGGAAAAAAAGAATATTTACTTGACTTTGATCAAATCACTTCCCCTCATCTGTAGAGTGAAATCATGGGACCAGATGGCCTTCAAAGTCCCTTTCCACTTTAGAATCCCAGTATGATCTCTGCCCCACTTTTCCATCCTTCACTGTATTTATAAATATTGTGATGACATCATTCATAGGTTCACAGACTTAGATCTTAAAGGGACCTCAGACACCATTTGTACCAATCCCCTCATTTTACAGATAAGGCCTAGAGAGGATCAATGAATGACTTGCCAGAGATCATCCAGATAGAAATTGCCAGAGACTGGATTCAAAGCAAATTCCTCTGACTCCAATTCCAGCATTATTTCCATTTTTGTTGATTATACCCTAATGTTTTGACTTTGAAGACGTGTGTATGTATGTATACATATGTATATACATAAATGTATGTGTATGTCATATATGTATATGTGTGTGTGTAATATATATATGAGCATGTGTACATATAATTGCCCGGTACCTTAGGGGTGCTACAAGAAATCTGACTGACCAAATAATGTATATACTGCATCATGAGGATAACTCCAAGGCCCACCTTGCCTCCAGCCCTCTTCCCATCCCCCACACTTACACTTTGGTCATCGTCCTCACTCCGCATGTGATCAGCAATGAAGCGCACTCCGTCCACTGCCTCCTTGAGCCCGCAGCCACATGGCCCCCCAGGGCCTGTGCGCCCCCGGAAGCCATTGGCCGACTCCGCTGACTCGGCCCCAAAAACGCCTCCAAACTCCTTGACCGAGGCTTGGTTGACAAAGCAAGTGCAGGAATTGGCCCCTGGGGCGTCGCGGAAGAAGATCCCCCCTTCCTGCTCGCGCTGCCGCCTTCTTTGCCTCAGGCGCTGCCGGGCGCAGTTCTGGCGCGGCTGCTTCATGAAGAGCACGGCGGGCAGCTTCTCCAAGAAGACGACTTTGACCCAAGGGGCCATGGTGTGGGTAGTGGGGGAGCGGTGGTGCACGTTGAGGACGCAGACGCTGGTGACGATGGAGAAAGTCACCAGGACCATGGTGAACATGAGATACTTGCCGACCAGCGGCACGTCCAGGGAGGTGGGCGGGACGATCTTGGAGATCAGCAGGAGAAAGACCGTGAGAGCCAGCAGAACTGAGATGCAGAGCGTCATCTTCTCGCCACAGTCAGAAGGCAGGTAGAAGACCAGGATAGCAAGGGAGGTGATGAGGATGCAGGGAATGATGAGGTTGATGGTGTAGAAGAGAGGCTTGCGCCGGATGATGAAGTCGTAGGTGATGTCCACATAAGTGGAGTCGTCCGGGTTCTCGTTCCGCCGGCCGGGCAAGGCCACGATGTCCCATTCACCGCTGGGGGTGAAGTCGTCCAGGTTGGCAACCTCACTCTTCAGGACCAAGTCAATTTCTGTGCGATCGTAGGTCCAGGAACGGAACTTCATGGTGCAATTCTGCTGGTCAAAGGGGAAATGCTTGACCTCGATCTTGCAGGCGCTCTTGTAGATGGCCGGGGGAAGCCAGAAGATGCTTCCATCATAGGAAACCACAGCATTGGAGTAGAAGGAGACTTCGTACACCCCATCAGCGCTGCGGGAGATTGGGGAGCGGGGAAGAGGAGAAATCAATCGGGGCTCATTTCTTCAAGGACCCACCCTGTCTTGGGGAACATAAATAGGACACCTGGAGGGAGGAGAGTCCGCTTAATTTTATGAGGGATATGAGACACCATCACCATACTCATCCTCCAAGACACAGATGTGATGAAACAGAGCAGATGATTCAGCCAGAGGGTGTGTTCTCAACATCAGTTGAGGAAATAGGAAAGAACAGGGATGTGGAAGGGAGGGAGAATGAAGGCCAGCAATCAGACTTAGGAAGGTTCTTTAAAAGGAAGGAAGACGAAACAAGTATGAGTGTGTGTGTGTGTGTGTGTGTGTGTGTGTGTGTGTGTGTGTATGTGTGCTCACGTTCGCACCAGTGCATGCTTATGTGAGGGGGGGAGCATATGGGACTGCAAGAGCAGGAGCCAAAAAGGGCTCATCTGAAGCAGGGGAGATAGCCTGTGGAAACTATTAAAACCAAAAGAAAGGAGCAGCTACTTGGTGTAGTGGATAGAGCACCAGCACTTAAGTCAGGAGGACCTGAGTTCAAATTTGGTCTCAGACACTTAACACTTCCTAGCCGTGTGACCCTGGGAAAGTCACTTAACCCCAATTGCCTGGGGGGGGGGGAAGGTAGGTAGTGATAGAAAGGTGCAGGTAAGACTTAGATTAAAATGGAGGAAGCTTGATAGTGGTGAGCAAAGTGGATTAAATTTGAGGTGAGACAGAAAGGAGCCTTGGGATCTAGGCTTTGAAACCCCAAGCAGTGAGGTTTCAGAGAAAAGGAAGGATGATCCTTATTAGATAGAAAAATGTGATTCTTAGCCCTGGGCACAGGAGGTGGGGAGGAGGGATTCCTTGATGAGAAGAAGGAACTTCAAAAAATCTTTTGTTTCATACCCCTGCCTCCTGATAAAATCCCCCTACTAGTAAAGCAGGCTGGTCAACTGGCAAGCAATTTTTAAAAATCTCTCCTACCACACCCTAAACATGTAAGTGCTAGCTGGGGAATTTAGGAGATTTGGATTCTAATTTTGCTCCTACTACTAATCCCAGGGGTTTTCTTATGCAAAAGAAGGAACAAGGGAAGGGAAGGTGTTATACTATATAAGATTAGTAAGGCCCCTTCCTGCTCCAACATTCTATGAATCACAAGGAATCATTATTGGCTATGGGGATCAGAATAGCAACTCAAATGATCTCATTTGTCAATAGATCGATATGTTTGCTTGTCTGTATCACCATCTATGTGCTGATTAATCTATGTTCTTTTCCCTTCATCTACCTTAAACTGGTTTTTGTTTGGTTTGGTTTTATTTCTGACTCAAATGACCCTCCCACCAGAGCATCCTCCTTCCCTCCCCATTGTTCAAGGGCTACATACTTGTTGTAGAGGACAACATCTGGAAGCCAGATGTGCTTGGAAGGAAGTCGCACTTTCTTCATATTGTCAAATTCTTCTGGTTTCCAGGTAAGCCGGTAATCCTCCCACTCCTGAGGAGAGATGCCAGAGAAGTGACCAGGGAGAGAGGGGCCATTCCAACAACAGTAAGGATTGGTGAAGAAACTAGAGGCTGACAAGGAATTTGGAAAAAGGAAAAAGAAAGGGAAAGAGAAGAAGTCTTCGCCATTATCTCCTTCTCTTTTATCTCATCTGGAGAGGTGGCCCTTCTACTTACCAAGGCAAAACATTCTAAATGAACAAGGAATCTCATTCTCCAGCAGACTGTCCCTTCCATCGTCCCTACCCTCTCACTCCTATTCAATCTTTTCCTACCTTCTGGTTGCTTCCCCCAACCTACATTTCCTCAAAAAAAGATCACATTTCCTCAAAAAACCCTCAGCTTGACCCATCCATCCATACTAGTAGTAGACCCATACCTCATCTTCCTGTTAATGGCTAATGTTGAGATGGTCATCTACAATAGGTACCACCACTTCCTTTCTTTGAACTTATTTGTAACTTTCTACTGTCTAGCTTCTAACCCCATCATTCAACCAAAACTGCCCTCTCCCAAGCTACCAGTGATCTCCTAATTGCCAAATCCAATGGTCTTTTCTCAGTCCTCACCCTTCATGACCTCTCTGCCACTAATGACACTTTCAATCACATTCTTGTCCTTGATGCCCTCTTCTCTCTAGGTTTCTTGGATAATATCCTACCCTGATACTCCTACTTGTCTGAGTAATCCTCAGTCTTTATTGGATCTTCTTCCAAAGCATGCCCACTAAAAGTAGATGTGCCCAGGGCTCTGTCATGGGCCCCCTTCTCTTTTTCATCTCATTATTTCACTTGCTAATCTCATCAACTTTTATGTCTTCAATGGTCACCTTTTTGCTGAAAATTCCCAGATGAGAAGTTTAGCCCTTATCTCTAGACTTGTATCTTCAACTGTTTATTAGATATCTAAAACTGGATGTCTCTTTGACATATAAAACTCAACAATATCCAAAGCTGAATTCATTATTTCCCCCCTCAAACACTCCCCACTTATGAACTTATATATAGGAAACTCATCACTGAGTTTATTGTCTTCCCATTCATTCAAGTTTACAATCTAGGTATTAACCTTAACACCTCATTATCTCACTGCATTCCACATCCTCTTGTCAAGACCTATCAATTTTACCTTCATAACATAACATTTAAAAGTATACACAACAGGGGCAGCTAGGTGGCACAGTGGATAGAGCACCAGCCCTGAAGTCAGGAGGATCTGAGTTCAAATCTGCTCTCAGACACTTAACTTTCCTAGCTGTGCGACCCTAGGCAAGTCACTTAACCCCAATTGCTTCAGCAAAAAAGCCAAAAAAAAAAAAATTTAAACTATACACAACATTGTAAAGTCACTAGGAGAAATGCAAAGCTGAGATAAAAAAAGGTCTCTGCCCCCATGGAGTTCACAGTAAAGGATTCAGACAATATACAATATCATATGATAACTATATTAGAGAATTTTACAAAGTATTTTGTGAGATATAAGAGGAGAAGGTAATTTTGATAGTAATTAGAGAAATAGAATTTTTAAAAAGGGACTACAAAAGGAAAGATCAAATGGAAGGAAAAGAGACATGAGTTTGAAAAAGAGAGGGGTGTTGAGAGGAGAGGTTTAGGTCACTCACCTGGGTCAGCCAGACATTGGTGGTCATGATCTGCTCCCGCTCATGCTAAAACAGAAGTAGCCCTTGATGAATATTCCTTCCCTTCCAAAGTAAATGCACATATGTCTGAGGACTAAGTAAAGAAAGCTTGCTAACTTTATATAGCTAGGAGAACCCTCCAGAAAGGAGACATATATGAGAGCTATATGCACACATATGTAAACATAACACTGGGTTGGATTTTATGAAGTGAGAATCCACCATCTTCCTAGGGTATCCAGAAGCACAAAGTGAGATTGAAGGGCCAGGGAGCTGAGACTACTTCTAACTTACCACACTAATGAGCTGGGCTAATGATACGGTAAGCTGCACAGTCACCAACTCAGAGCCATTGGTGGCTGGTCGAATGAGCTTGTTGTAGCGGGCAGGATCCAGGAGATGTTCCACCAACCTTTCCTCTGTGTCTGTAGCCAGGACCCCTGGGATAGAGTGGGGAATAGCACCAAAAGGGGGTAAGAAGAGCTAATTAAATGTATTCATCCTTTCGGGGCATTTTGAGACAACCTCCCCATGCAACAGACAAGATGCCAAGGTAGGCAGGGCATCTAGGCCCCCAGGCCACCACTCTATCCTCCTCTCTCTTTGCCCTTCTCTTTTCCTGAGAAAAGTACAAAATGCATGTGATTTTAAAAAAAAACAACTTACTTTTAGTACCTAAGAAATAAATTTAAATTTTGGTTTATCTCCCTAGTTTCTTTCTTGTTTATTTTGTGGTTTGATTTATCTAATTCTGAGAGAGCAAGGTTGAGATCCCCCACTAGTATAGTTTGGCTGTCTATTTCTTCTTGCATCTCTCTTAATTTCTCCCCTAGGAATTTGGATGCTATTGCACTTGGTGCATATATATTTAGTATTGATATTGCTATATTATCTATGGTACCCTTTAATAAAATATAGTTTCCTTCCTTATCTCATTTGATTAGATCTATCTTGGCTTTTACTTGATCTGAAATAAGGATTGCTACCCCTGCTTTTTTTTGTTCACCTGAAGCATAATAAATTCTGCTCCAGCCTTTTACTTTCACCCTGTATGTGTCACTATATTTTAGATGTGTTTCTTGTAGACAACATATTGTGGGATTCTGGTTTTTAATCCAGTCTGATATCTGCTTCCGCTTTATGGGAGAGTTCATCCCATTCACATTCACAGTTAGAATAACTAATTCTTTATTTCCTGCCATCTTATTTACCCAAGTTATGTTTTTCCCTTTCCTTTCCCCTTTCTCCCTTCCCCCCTCCTCAGTATTTTGCTTTTGATGACCCCCTCCCCCAAACAATCCACCACCCTTTAGATCCCTTCCCCCTTTTTTTACTCCTTTCCCCTGATTCTTCCATTTTCCGTTCTATTAGTTTATCCCTTTCTTTTCCTCCTTTCCCTCCCACTTCCCTCTAGCAAAAGACAAGTTTCTATGTGAAATCAAATGTCTGATATACACTTTTAGAGCCCAACCTGATGAGAGTAAGATTTACACAATGCTCATCTCCCTCCCCTCTTTCTCTCAATTATATTAGGTTTTCTTTGCCTCTTCAAGAAATTTTACCTTGTTTTTATCTCCTTTTTTTTTTTTTAGATCTTATTTTACCACTTTTTCCCTCTTTTCCCCAATATGACAAAGTTAGGTATGATAGATCTATGGAGAAAATTGAATGGAGACAGTAGGGAGTTTACTTTTTTCTTATCAGTCCATGGAACTTATACAAAAATTGACCATGTGTTAGGGCATAAAAACCTCAAAATCAAATGCAGAAAGACAGAAATAATAAATGCATCTTTTTCAGATCATGATGCAATAAAAATCACATGCAATATAAGGCCAGGAGAAAATAGACCAAAAGTTAATTGGAAATTAAATAATCTAATCCTGAAGAATGAATGGGTGAAAGAGCAAATCATAGACACAATCAATAATTTCATCCAGGAGAATGACAATAATGAGACAACATACCAAAATTGGTGGGATATGGCCAAAGAGGTTATAAAGGGCAATTTTATATCTCTAGATGCTTACTTGCATAAAATAGAGAAAGAAAAGATCAACGAATTGGGCTTATTATTAAAAAAAAAAAACTAGAAAAAGAACAAATTAAAAACCCTCAATTAAATACCAAATTGAAAATTCTAAAAAATAAAAGGAGAAATTAATAAAATTGAAAATAAGAAAACTATTGAATTAATAAATAAAACTAAGAGTTGGTTTTACGAAAAAACCAACAGAATAGATAATTTAGTTAGATAATATAGATAGATAGATAATTTAGTTAGCCTTTAGTTAATTTGATAAGAAAAAGGAAAGAGGAAAATCAAATTGTTAGTCTCAAGAATAATAAGGGAGAACTTTCCTCCAATGAAGAGGAAATTAGAGCAATAATTAGGAGTTACTTTGCCCAACTTTATGCCAGTAAATTTGATAATCTAAATGAAATGGAGAAATATCTACAAAAATATAGATTGCCCAGGTTAACAGAAGAGGATATAAATTATTTAAATAGCCCCATATTAGAAAAAGAAATAGAACAAGCTATTAGCCAACTCCCTAAGAAAAAATCTCCAGGGCCAGATGGATTTACATGTGAATTCTACCAAACATTCAAAGAACAATTAATTCCAGTACTATACAAATTATTTGAGAAAACAGGGACAGAAGGTATACTGCCAAATTCCTTCTATGAGACCGATATGGTGCTGATAGCTAAACCGGGTAGGGTGAAAACAGAGAAAGAAAACTATACACCAATTTCCCTAATGAATATTGATGCAAAAATTTTAAATAAGATATTAGCAATGAGATTACAGAAAGTCATCCCCAGGATAGTACACTATGACCAAGTAGGATTTATACCAGGGATGCAGGGCTGGTTCAATATTAGGAAAACTATCAGCATAATTAATTATATTGATAACCAAACTAACAAAAACCATATGATTATCTCAATAGATGCAGAAAAGGCATTTGATAAAATCCAACACCCTTTCCTATTAAAAACACTAGAGAGTATAGGAATAAATGGGCTTTTCCTTAAAATGATCAGTAGCATCTATTTAAAACCATCAGCAAGCATCATACGTAATGGAGACAAACTAAAACCATTCCCAATAAGATCAGGAGTGAAACAAGGCTGCCTGTTGTCACCATTACTATTTAATATTGTATTAGAAATGTTAGCTTTATCAATAACAGAAGAAAAAGAGATTAAAGGAATTAGAGTAGGTAATGAAGAAACCAAATTATCACTCTTTGCAGATGACATGATGGTATACTTAGAGAACCCTAGAGACTCAACTAAAAAACTACTAGAAACAATTCACAACTTTAGCAAAGTTGCAGGATTCAAAATTAATCCACATAAATCATCAGCATTTTTATATATTACCAACAAAATTCAGCAGCAAGAGATACAAAAAGAAATTCCATTCCAAATAACAAATGATAGGATAAAATATTTGGGAATCTATCTGCCAAGGAAAAGTCAGAAACTATATGAACTAAACTACGAAACACTTTCCACACAAAGAAAATCAGACCTAATCAATTGGAAAAACATTAAGTGCTCATGGGTAGGCAGAGCGAACATAATAAAAATGACAATACTACCCAAACTAATCTACTTATTTAGTGCCATACCAATCAAACTCCCAAGAAATTATTTTACAGATCTAGAAAAAAATAGTAGCAAAGTTCATTTGGAAGAACAAAAGGTCAAGGATTTCAAGGGGATTAATGAAAAAAAAGGCAGATGAAGGTGGCCTTGCTGTACCAGATCTAAAACTATATTATAAAGCAGCGGTCATCAAAACCATTTGGTACTGGCTAAGAAATAGAGCAGTCGATCAGTGGCATAGAATAGATTATCAGGACAATCTAGGCAATAACCTTAACAATTTAGTGTTTGATAAACCCAAAGACCCCAGCTTTTGGGATAAGTACTCACTATTCGGCAAAAACTCCTGCGAAAATTAGAAACTAGTATGGAAGAAATTAGGGCTTGACCCATACCTAACACCACATACCAAGATAAGATCTAAATGGGTTCATGATCTAGATATAAAGAGTGATATTGTAAGCAAATTAGAGGAACATAGTATAGTTTACCTCTCAGACCTGTGGAGAAGGAAGAAATTTATGTCCAAAGAAGATCTGGAACTCCTAATTGAACACCAGATAGATAATTTTGATTATATTAAGTTAAAAAGTTTCTGTACAAATAAAACTAATGCAGACAAGATTAGGAGGGAAACATCAAATTGGGAAATCATCTTTACATTTAATGGTTCTGATAAAGGCCTCATTTCTTTTTTTTTTTTTTTTTTTTTTTTTTGTTTTTGGTTTTTTGCTGAGGCAATTGAGGTTAAGTGACTTGCCCAGGGTCACACAGCTAGGGAATGTTAAGTGTCTGAGACCAGATTTGAACTCAGGTCCTCCTGAATTCAGGGCTGGTGCTCTATCCACTGCACCACCTAGCTGCCCCTCTCATTTCTAAAATATATAGAGAATTGTCTCATATATATAAGAATTCAAGCCACTCTTCAATAGATAAGTGGTCAAGGGACATGAACAGACAATTTTCAGATGATGAAATTAAAACCATCTCTAGTCATATGAAAAGTTGCTCCAAATCACTATTGATCAGAGAAATGCAAATTAAGACAACTCTGAGGTACCACTACACACCTGTCAGATTGGCTAAAATGACAGGAAAAGATAACGATGAATGTTGGAGGGGATGTTGGAAAACTGGGACACTAATACATTGTTGGAGGAACTGTGAACGGATCCAACCATTCTGGAGAGTAATTGGGAGCTATGCTCAAAAAATTATCAAACTGTACATACCCTTTGACCCAGCAGTGTTTCTGTTGGGCCTATATCCCAAAGAGATCTTAGAGGAGGGAAAGGGACCCACACGTGCAAGAATGTTTGTGGCAGCCCTTTTTGTAGTGGCTAGAAACTGGAAACTGAATGGATGCCCATCAATTGGAGAATGGCTGAATAAATTATGGTATATGAATTTTATGGAATATTATTGCTCTATAAGAAACGACCAGCAGGACGATTTCAGAGAGGCCTGGAGAGACTTGCATGGACTGATGCTGAGTGAAATGAGCAGAACCAGGAGATCATTATACACGGCAACAACAATACTATATGACGATCAATTCTGATGGACATGGTTCTCTGCAACAAAGAATTGTCTCAAACCAGTTCCAATTGTTCACTGAAGAAAACCATATACACCCAGAGAGAGGGATATGAAATATGGACCACAACATAACATTCTCATGCTCTCTATTGAGGTTTGCTTGCATTGTGTTTCCTTTCTCTGATTTTCTTTTTTTTTTTTTTTCTTGTAGATAGGATTTTTCTTGCACAATTTGTCAAGTATTTCAACATTATTAACATGTAGTGGACTTCCTGCCATCTAGGGGAGGGGAGGGGACTGGGGGTAAAATTTGTAATGGAAAGCTTTGTAAAGATCAATGCTGGGGAACTACCCATACATATGTTATACAAATAAAAAGCTTTGATAAAAAAAAAGAAAATGAATGTAAATCAACAAATGTAAAGTAAAAAAAAAGAAATAAATGTAAATTTAATACTAGACCATATAATAATGGATAAATGATCAATATGTAAATGGTTAGTTTTTGAAGGAGGTAACAGACATTATAAAAAATGACCTGAAATTGTTCCCCTTCTTTTATAATCAGAAAACTTCAAACTAAAATAACTTTGAATTACCATTTCATACCAACTGAATTAATAAAAACAGTTAAAATAATAAAATCCAATGTTTGTAGAACTGTGTAAACAGGTATTTTAATACACTGTTGGTGGAATTATTAATTGATACAGTTCTTTCAGAGCAATATGGAAACTCACACTTACAAAATTGATTCAGCCCTTTGATCTTACTACTAGGGCTCTATCATAGGGATCTGAAGTGCATCATGAAGTTTGGACTCATGATTTCACTAATATGGCAAATTCCCTTCCCCCCTGCAGACCGGCAACCTGTCTATAACTCAGGGTCTTAGAGAACTAAGACCCTGGGCCACTAAAAGATCAAGTTACTTTGCCCAGGGTCACATAGATAATGTGTTTCAGAAGTATGACTTGAAAGCAGGTCTTTATGACTTTATGGTTGGTCTATTTATTCTGCCAACATTGCCTCTAAGACTTTAACAATCTAAGTTCAGATCTCTGTTGAAAAAAGACCTACTGTAAATATATGCATATAAATGTACATATATGTATATATATATTTGTTTTATTTGCAATAGCAAAAAAAATGTAATCAATATATTTATGAATAAGGAAGGGCTAAATAAATGGTAATATATCTAGTGATGAAGCATGCCTCCCACATCTTAGTGATGGATTGTAGATGCAGAATGAGACATATTTTTCAGCTATGACCAATATAGCACAAATCTTCTTTCCTTGGCTATTCTTTTATTATAAAGAAGGGCTTTAATTAGGAAGGGGAGAGGTGAGGAGAATATATGGGATATGTTCTGAGGTTTCAAAAAAATAATAGAAGAAGAAAATTAATGAAACATATTAAAATACACAAAAAGGAACAGAAGGAAATTCAAAAGGCTATACAGATTAACAAAGCCTTGCTGGTAAATTTAACATAGGTTTTAATTATATTTAATTTAAAATTTTAATTTAATATTGATATATTTGTTTAAAACAAGCTATATTCAAGAGTCATAGTTTCATATACTATCCTCACTTTTCTATCTTCCTATATGTAAATGTTTGTTGATAATCTTATGGTTTATAATAAAAAATTAAACATAACACTAAAAAAAGTTGTGACACATCAATGCCACACAATATATGATTCTGGATTACCTGTGCCTGGCACATAGAAGGCATTTAATAAATGCCTACTGATTCATTGATATGGATCATAAAAATGAGAGGCAATGTGCTATATTGGATAGAGGTATGAACCAGATAATCAGGAAGACCTGGATTCAAATGCTGCCTCTACTACTTACTGGTCATGTAATCTTGAGCAATTTTCTTAACCTCTAATGCCTCAGTCAACTTTTTAAGGCTATAAGTTGCAAAGAAGGTAGCATTTGGTAATGGTAAAGAAAACACAGGTCTGGTTAAAAAAAAAACCCACAGCCATCCAATCAAATGAATAAATAAAGAATGGTAGATATCCTGATTCTCACATTTGCTGGATGTATGACTATGGGTAATTCATGTAACCTCTTGCCTTAGTTTCTTCATTTACAAAATGGGGACAATAGGTGCATAGTCTACTTCATCAGGCTGTAATGAGCAAATTGCTTTGTATGCAAGAAACAAAAAAAGAAATATGAAAGGACGTACGTGATGAAAAGTAAAAGAAACAGGGTACTATATCATTGACAAGGATTTTACTTTTGAAAAATCAACAAAACTATACATATGAAAATAAAAAAGAGAGTGGAAAAGGATGCAAGTTGAATAAATTGCTATTGTTATTTTCTTTTATCAAAATATAAATTATGATTTTAATTGGAATTTTTTATTTGTATTTTTGAGAATTGTTATTAAATATACATCGAGAACAAAATTAACATAGGAAAACCCACAGAAGACATTCCGACTGAGACTCATGCTCCAAAAAGGGAATCCTTGTACTGATAGACACACAAAAGTGAAAGATTCCTATGGCAGGGTCTATTCTCCCAGGACCAGTGTAAATCTTCCCTTATTCTTCTCAAAGGATGGCATTTGAGCTTGGAACACGTGACAGATTTCCCTATGCAGAAGTCAGTCATAACTTCAGATCTCACCTATTTCTACAGAGAACATGTGTCTCTGGATGTCCTCTGCATCTGTGTTGGTCAGTATTACGTATGGTTTATCTGCGTTTACCTATTGTGTGTCTGTTTATGTCTTTGTGTGTGTGCTCTGGTGCCTCTCTGTCTCTGCTCTCTGTACTTCACTGTATTTGGTCACATGCTTAACATATTCAGGAGGACCTTCTTCTCAGACACTTCTTGGGGACACACACATACAATGTGAGATTCCATGTTCTTATATCTACCATCTACACAGTCTTGATTATTTTTCTTCTCTTACTAAATGCACTCTCAGTCATACATTAACATTAACCCTCAATATTCCTGCTCTTCCACCCCCACCCCCATCCCAAGTGCCTGCTCACTCTCACAGTTGCTACCAGAATCAGGAATACATGCTCATTTATTTGTTTCACTATACTCAACACATTGAGACACAGCAATGTTTTTCACCCCTTTCCCATGCTCCCACAGTCCATCTTCTTCCATCTCCCACCTATCTTCTATCTCCCACTGAGAGGGTGGAGATCCCTCCTTCTTCTCTCTATATGATGACCCAATTTGAGAATTGCCTGTGGGGTTGAAATAACTAACCAAATCATATCAGGTACAGGATTCTTTCCCATCTCCCTAAATTGCAGGTTCCTCTCTTCACTTTTGTGACGAGTACTTCTCCAGCTCTTCTACCCCCCCACCTTTCCTGCCCCCCATTCTCTTTCCATCCTTCCCCTCCCCCATGGTCCTATTCACAGAAAATTATATTTGGAAGAGTTTCCAGATTATGCCCCACCTCATTTTTGCTCTTGAGATGTCCCTCTTCTCACCCGACCCAGGTCCCTACGCCTTTCCCAAGTCTCCCCCAGTTGCCAGTATCGGTTCTCCCAAGATTATATTGCTTTCTCCACTCCCGCCTCCACGAATGTCTCCGGCCGGCTCGATGTCCTTACCTGGGAACAGCCCGAAGAGGCCAAGGCTGAGGAGCAGCGCCATGGGGAGCGGGAGCCGGGGCATCCCGCCCGCATAGCTTACCTTGCTCCCCCTAAGCTAGCTCACTGCTTCGCAGCCCGCAGGAGAATGGGGGGGGGGGGAGCAATGCTCTGTCCGCGGTACTGAAGCCCAGGCGCTAATCGTGGTGTCGGAACCGGGGTGGGGGTGGGGGACTGGAGCTAGAGCTGAAGATGGAGATGGAGAAGATGGAGATGGAGCAGGAATCTCTTCGTGGACTACTGCAGCTGTTACCTCCTTTACTGTTAGCTGAGACTGATGCTTCTGCAGCTCCTATGGATCCGAGGGCGCAGGGGGCGGGACTGGGAGGAAGGTTCGGGGGAGGGGCCGGAACCTAGTTTATCTCAGTCTAGCTGTTCCCTGGGGGAATCCTGGGCTCTTTTCAGAGGAGCTTCCCACTGTTCGGTTAACCGAGTGATAGAATGGACCGAGCTAAAATCGTTTCCTCCACTCCAAATAAGAGAGGAATCTGTGCCATTGAGACCGAGTCACCAACACTGCTAGTCCCGGGACTCCTACCTAGGAAAGTGGGTCTTTCTTAGACCCTGGCGTGAATCTGCTCTGCTCTGGTGGGGAAGGGGAAGGGAAAGGAGAAGGAGTTTGGATTTGGTGAGGGTTTAAAACAGAATTCTCCTTCCTACTTCTGATGTTGCCTGCCTAACCTTGTGGGGAGTCTCCCCGGGGTGAGGTTAGGAGGATAGGAAACAGTGCTAGTGAATCCAAGTAGGTCAGACATGGCTTTTAAAAATGTGGTGGTAGTGGGTAAATTAGGGAAATGAGCAAAGGGTGAAAAACAGGGAGGGAAAATGGAGGAAGGTTAGGCTTTGAAATTCTCGCCCAAACCTGCTATTTGGGACTCCTTGGCTAGAGGGGACCAGACAAGAAAGTGGTTTATACTTTCATTTAATGAAGGAGAGAACAGTGCTTGTCACAATCATAAAGGGCTTGAGGATCACCATTAAAAAGCAAGTGGTTCTCAGAATAGTGAGAATCCTACTATCCCAACACCCATCTTTCAGCCCAATACCAGCATTCCCCAATTTTGGCTTCCAGTAGAAAGAGAAAAGAGATGGAAATGGGGTTTGACCTTCTGCTCTTCAATTATGCCCTACTCCTTCATCTCACTACTTCAGAACTAAGCCCCTGACCTGGCTGTTGCCTAATAGTGTGAAAAAGGAAAATCAGGTCAGATCACAAAGATGGAATCAAAAGGTAGGGGGAAAGAAGGATTTGTTATTTTAGGACAGAGAACTAGGATTCATATTTTCCTTTGTTTAGCATTTCTAATGTACCTAAGTTACTTGGAGAAGGAAAATAGGTTTTAACTGGAAAAATGGGGCCTTCAGTATGGATAGATTCAGGGAAGAAGGAGCAGGATAATAATTATCAATGCTGTCACCTCTTACATTAATATAGCTTTGTAAAGTTCACAAAGTACCTTATCTCAATTGAACCTCACAATGAAGCAAGAATTTTTATCCCCATTTTATGGGTGAAGAAACTAAAGTTAACAAAAGAAAAACTAGTAAGGGAAGAGCTAAGATTTGAATCCTAGTTTTTCTATGCCAGGATGACCAGCCATTTTCTCCTCTCCACCTCTGACTTCCTCCACATGAAGATTAGACTAGAGAAAGAAATGACTAGGAAACATCTCTCTCCCTTCTCTGGCCAGAATCTGATCAGATGAATTACTCTACTTGACATTCATTAGCCAAAGGAAGATTATTAGAGAAGCTGTGACCTGATCCACTCACCCAATTCCTGATAGGATCTATAAGGCTGTCAGGCATAAAAACAGAGCTGATGATTAAGGGAAGAATCAAGTTTTGAGGCAGGATGGGAAAAGGTCTTGATCATGCCCTGGAATGTATTCTTTTTTTTTTATTACAAAACATATGAGTGATTTTTCTACATTGACCTTTGCAACACCTTTTTTTTTTTTTTTTTGTTCCAAGCTTGGAATGTATTCTTAAAGCCATAAAGAGAAGCTATGATTGAAGAGAGTGCTTGAATAAGATATGGTGAAGTGTTAGAAGTCTAAACCTGAAAGCTGAGCACTTAAGTGTAGGTGGGTTTTTTCTCCAGGATCAATAAAATTTTAAAATACTCAAGTGGATCTGCGATTTCAAGAATAAAGTCATCCTCTACAACAATGTAAATCATAAATCATACTTGCCTATTCTGTGCTGCTTTTATCTGTGTTTCTCACATACTGAAGAATACATTTTGATTTTTTTTTTTACATTATAGGGCTATTTATACTATACAGAGTTATCAATTAGTTATTCCTTACTCTTGCCTTGTGACTATACCCTTTTCACCCAGGCATTTCTTTGATAACAATCTTAATGCCATTTCTCCTAGTTAATTAGCTTACAATGATATTTAGAGTTAAAAGAAATTTTATTTTTTTTATCAAAAATATTTTATTTTCCTAAACATATGTAAAGATAGTTTTCAACATTCATTTTTGTAAGACTTTGTGTTAATTTTTTTCCTCTCTCCCATACTTCCCCCCTTCCCAAAACATCAACCAATCTAATAGAAGTTAAACATGTGCAATCTTAAAGGAATTTTATAAATAATTTACTTCAACCCCCTCCTCTTACAGATAAGATTAAGTGTCTTAGTTAAATGTCATATAGGTAGTACTTAGTAGAAGGGATATATACTGATCCCATTAACTCCAAATCCATGGTCCTTTCCACTGACCACTGACCTTTCATATCTGCCATGTGTCTCTCCATTGATCTTTGGCTAATCTCATTTTAATTCTTTGGTTTGATGAAAAACATTTGGAAATGTCCCTACATCCCTGGAGTTGGATGTGGTAGAAAGAACCTAAGTGTTGTAGAAGTTGTGGAAGAAGAAAACAGTGAGGAAGAAAAAAGCAGCAAGGATTCTAGAATACAAAGGCAGAGTCCCAGTATATATAAAAGTGTGTATATGTCTACACATGTTTGCACAAGCTTATAAACCTGTGCAGATGTGTATATCTGAGAAGTTAGCCATGAAAAAGACTGAAGAATTAAGAGCTTTAAGACAAAGTAGAAATCTGTAATGTCCATCCTGGAAAGAAAAATACTGGAGTAATCCATGGGAACAAGACTGAGAAAAAGTCTTCCAATGAATGAACAAAGGGTAGTAATCTACTGTCCTATGAGATGAAGAGGGAATAGATATTTACCTAGTACTATGGTACTCTTCAGAACATTTCCATATAACTTAACTCAGTTTGTGACAGCAGAAAAGACGAAGTTCCTGAAGAGAATCACAGAACTATATAAATTGAGAGCTGAAAGGGATTCCAGAGGTCATTTTATTCAATCTGCAAATATAAACAGGAATCCCTTTTATACTATCCTAACAAAAGTTAATCCAACCTCTACATGAAAATTTCCAGTGATATGGAATTGATGGTATCTTAGGGCAGTCCACTGTACTTCTGTACCAGCTCTAAATTGCTAGGAAGATCTTCCTCATCTACATCAGAAATATGAGCCCCTGTTACTTGAGTACTCATTATTCAATACTTAAGTACTATCATCTGGCTGGAACAAGGTTAACCTCTCTTTGAGACAATAGCCCTTCAAATAATAAAAATAATTATGATGTTTTCCCTATCCCAATCCTTCATCACTTCTCCAATTTAAACACACCCACTCCCTTAAACTTATCTTCTTATAATCTGGAATTATAAGAATCTAAAACAATTACATTCTTTATGTAATGACCTCCTTTTACCCAAAAGCCTTCAAGTACTACTTTCATTTATTTGAGGTAAGGAGACATTTTTATTTAAGTTCATTGTTCAAAGTTCTGTCATCTGTAGGTGTGTAGTTAGATGATGGGAGATGGATGATAAAGCATTTATTGAATGCTTACTGTGTGGTAAACACTGGGGATACAAATAAAGCAAGCAAAACAGTCTCCCTACCCTCAGGGAGCTTACATTCTAGTGTAAGAAACTTATATTGGGGAGGAGGCTGAAGGATGGGGAGGGAAATCTTCATGGGGGAAGGAGGAAGGCAAGGTGACTGGTCAAAAGAAGGAAAAAGAGTCTTGACATAGGTGAGTCAAAAATGTGTGTCTTAAACTGAATCCCTAAATTGGGAAGTCACTGTAGGAATACCTAGTCCTAAATAACTTGCAACAAATATGCTGACTCCAGCACTCCAATGGCAGTTATTCAGTTATCTTTCAGCTTTCTCTTCTCCAGGACAAAGTTATTTCAGCTTTTGTCTTTTCTTTCCAGACCTCACATCTCAGCTCTGTCCTGAGAGGAAGTGAGACCTTTCCTTCAACAAATGCCTTCACCTCATCTCCCAAATCTTTATCCTTTAGTGCTTTCTTTCTAGACAAAGAGATGGGCAAGTGGATAATGATTGAAAGGCATGAGCATTCTGGGCACAGAGATGGAAAAGAGGGTGAGCTGAAAGTGAAAGTGAAGTTGGAATTTTACTGTAGTCCCCTTAAGTTAAAATGACCAGAATGCTACACCAGTCCCCTTTGATCCAACAATACCACTACTGGGTCAGGATCCCAAAGGGATCACAAAAGAGAAAAAAGGACTTGAAAAAAAAATTGTTTTCTGTTTTTTTCCTTTTTTATGGTTTTCCCCTTTTGTCCTGATTCTTCTTTCACAACATGACTAACATGGAAATGTGGTTAACATGATTGCACATGCATAGCCTATAGCAGATTGTTAGCTGTTTTAGGGGGAGGGAAGGAAAGGAAGGAGAAACATTTGGAATTCAAAATGAATGTTGAAAACTATAATTAGAAACAAAATAAAATACTATTGTTTAAAAAAAATAGAATGCTGTACTAAATTCCAAGAGCCCCAAGTCTAAAACCTGGCTTTGTCAACTAAAAATAATATGACTCTGGACAAGTCTCTAAGCTTAATTTTTTTCCCCTCCTGTAAATCTGGGGTTATAACAATGCCTAATTCACAGGACTGTTGTGCAGATTAGACAGTGCACAAGAAAGGTTTTGCAAACTTTTAAATATAAATATAATCTTATTTGCAAGCTTGATTTGAGTCAAAACGTGAACCGTTTGGCTTTTTGCTTCTTGTACTTATACTCTCTTCTTTTATGTCTTTTTAGCTTTTTTCCTTTATAATACACTATCATGTCTCATCTCTAGCAGACTTAGTTTCTTGGGGGTTGGCACTTTTTCATCTTTGTAGAGAGCACCCTAAACCCAGTATTTAATATTTAAATTATTTGGATCTAGTGGATCACCCCATTTATATAGATGAGAAAACAGACCTGAAATGACTCGTTTAGTCACAGGAAAATAGTTATAGACTAGTCTTCACACCCAGTCCAATTCTATTTTTTTCTTTAGTTTTTTTTTTCTTCATTAACAAGTATTTTATTTCTCTCATCCCACACCCATTCCAAATCATATCCGCAGCACATAAAGAGGAACTACTAAATTAACAATATTATCCCCGTTTCTTTGTACTTACTTTGCATAGTTTTGTTTTTCTTGTGTATGGGTTGTTTCACTACGGTGAAATTTAAATTTCTGGAGTAAAGGTTTTTGTTTTTTTTTTCATTTGTGTCTTAACATCATCAGCAACTAGGGCTGTGCTCGGTAGTAGGCATAGTAGGCTCTTAATTGGTGCTGGTCGAATTTAATTTAATACAGTCCCATAGGGAACAATTGGGGGGAGAGGGTAAGCAAAGATTACTATATGCTTCGTACTGTGCAACGTGCCAGAGCTCAGTCTGGGCCCCCCAGGAGAAGCCCCAAAACAATTGCTAAGCTTACTGCACCAGCCATAGCCATCTTTCCCGGACGCTCTGGGGCCACCAGCTGTCGTTTCCCGGCGAGCCGGGCACGAGCTTTGTCTTTCGCAATGGCGACACCTAGTGAAAGGCTGGCGACGCTGCCACCTAATCGCATCCCCCCTAGAGAAAGGACCAGTTCGCCTCCTGAGAACCAGATGGCGTTTGCCTCCTGACCTCAGGTCGGAGGAGGTGAAGAGGATGAGTGATTCTTGGGTCTGATTTTCCACCTTCTTGCACACGCTGGGTTGGGAGGTCAGCATCCCATGGCCTTCGGGAGCCATAAGAAAAGCACAGGGAGCAATAAGTGACTGCCCTTCCTTCATTTATCCCTCTTTCCAAAAATAAACTCAATAGGGACTAAGACTGAGGGGGGGGGCGAAGGCGGGGAGAGAGAGGAGGCGTCCTAGGGCACGATGGGGGAGGAGAGTAAATCCGATAGAAAAAGGCAGAGATCAAAATGATTACCAGCAGGAGGGCAGGGGGAGGGATGAGAAGAGAGGGACAAGGAAAGTAAAAAAGCGCAGACTTCGATTACAGCCCCAGACAGTGCCCAGCCGGGTTATAGAGTGGCTCCGGGGCAGGGGAAGGACAAGGCTGAAGGTGGGGGAAGGGGAAGGAGAGCAACAGAGGGTCCCGCACTCCACCCCCAGTGAGCACGCGGCGGCCTGGTCACGTGACAGGGGAACTCGCGCAGTGGACGGAATGCGTGG
>JAJPUD010016134.1:0-35098 GCA_023553655.1 Myrmecobius fasciatus | reverse complement strand
CAAAAACTGTAACTTTCAAGTTCTATCTCCTCAGATCCAATCACTTACAGCTTCAGTTAGACTGTGAGCTGGTTATTAAATTTTTAATGTGAGAATTTATGCTGCAGAAATTGGCAAGCACTACAAATAAATGTCTAATTCATTGACTTGTTGATTTTATAGATCTAAAAATGGTGGTAATACAGATTACACTTAAAAGTATACATACATCCTTACACTCCATAAACTCAGATTCTTAATGTATTTACCAGCACAATTCTGTTTTGCACCATGAAACATTGCTTAAGCTCGTTAAGTATGCCGAAGGAATTCACCATAAGATTGGAGGATTCATAAAATAATATCTTATGTTGATAACAATTAGCATTTACAAAGTGCTTTAAGTCTTGCCAAATGCTTTATATCTATTCTTTCTTTTGATTCTCACAAAACTCCTGTATCGAGTTGACCTCAGAAATGCAAGAACAAACATAAATTTGATCTTATAACCCATGTGTTTTGTTTTAATTATTATGAACTATGAAATTCTTCTGATCACAATTTTTTGTTATCTAATCTCTCCCTCTGCGTCATTCTACCTACAACTATTATGTGATTTCATCATGATTTGCTTCCCCTCTGTTCTTCAGTTTTCTGCTAGCCCCTCAGACTTGAGATAATATACTTTCCATTTATTTTCATTTTTTATTAAAGCTTTTTTATTTTCAAAACATATGCATGGATGATTTTTCAACATTACCCTTGCAAAACTTCTTGTTCCAATTTTCCCCCTCTTCCTTTCAACTCCTCCGCTAAATGGCAATTAATCCAATATATGTTAAACATGGTAAAAAAGTATATGCTAAATTTAATATATACACATTTATATAATTATCTTGTTGAATAATAAAAATCACATCGAAAATGAAAAAAAATGAAAAATAAAATAAAATGCAAGCAAACAACAGCAAAAAAGTTAAAATTCTATCTTTTAATCCATTAACAGTTCCTACAGTCCTCTTTCTGGGATGATGGCTGTGTTCATAATAAGACTATTAAAACTCATCTAAATTATCTCACTGTTGAAAAGAGACATGCCCATCAGAATTGATCACTGTATAATTGTCTTATCACTATGTACACTGATCTCTTGGTTCTCCTTATTTCACTTAGTATCAGTTCATGTAAGTCTCTCCAGGCCTCTCTGAAATCAAATTACTGATCAATTCTTTTTTTTTGTTTTTTTTTTATTTGCATAACATATATGTGGGTAATTCTTCAACAATAACCCTTACATAGCTTTCCGTTACAAATTTTTCCCCCCGACTCCCCACCCCTCCCCTAGATGGCAGGATATCCACTACATGTTAATTATGTTAAAATATTGGCAAATCAAATATATGTATACATATTTCCAAACTTCTCATTGTTGTGCAAGAAAAATCTTATCTACACAAACGATATATCAGATAAAGGAAACACAATGTAAGCAAACATCAATCAAGGAGTATGAGATTGTTATGTTGTGGTCCACATTATGCATCCCTCTCTCTGGGTGTATATGGCTTTCTTCAGTGAACAATTGGAGGTGGTTTGAAACATTTCATTGTTGAAGAGAGCCATGTCCATCAGAATTGATCGTCATATAATACTGTTGTTGCCGTGTATAATGATCTCCTGGTTCTGCTCATTTCACTCAGCATCAGTTCATGTAAGTCTCTCCAGGCCTCTCTGAAATCATCTTGCTGGTCATTTCTTACAGAACAATAATATTCCATAACATTCATACACCATAAATTATTCAGCCAATCTTGAACTGATGGCATCCACTTAGTTTCCACTTTCTTGCCACTACAAAAAGGGCTGCCATAAACATTTTGCACATATGGGTTCCTTTCCCTTCTGTAAGATCTCTTTGGGATGTAACCCCAATAGAAACCTGCTGGGTCAAAGGTTATTCACAGTTTGATAACTTTTTTGCATAGTTTTAAATTTCTCTCCAAAGTGGTTAGATACATTCACAATTCCACCAACAATGTATCAGTGTCCTAGTTTTCCCACATCCCCTCCAACATTCCTCATTAACTTTTCCTGTCATCTCAGCCAATCTGAGAAGTGTGGGGTGGTATCTCAGAGTTGTCTTAATTTGCATTTCTCTAATCAAAAGTGAGTTGGAATACCTTTTCATGTTAGTAGAAATAGTTTCAATTTCTTCATCTGAAAATTGTCTGTTCATATATTTTGACCATTTGTCAATTGAAGAATGCCTTGAATTCTTACATATTTGAGTCAATTCTCTATGTATTTTGGAAATGGTGTCTTTATCAGAACCTTTGAATGTAAAAATGTTTTTCCAGTTTATTGCTTCCCTTTTAATTTTGTCTGCATTAGTTTGTGACTATTCTATTTCTTAGCCAATACCAAATGGTTTTGATGACTGCTGCTTTACAATATACTTTTAGGTCTGACACAACTAGGTTGCTTTCATTTACATTTATTTCATTAATCCCCTTGAAATTCTTGACTTTTTATTCTTCCAAAAGAACTTTGTTATATTTTTTCTAGATTTTTAAAATAAATTATTGGGATTTTCATTGGTATGGAACTGAATAAGTAGATTAATTTAGGTAATATTATCATTTTTATTATCTTTACTTGAGTTACCCATGAGCACTTGATATTTTTCCAGTTTAATAGATATGACTTTATTTGTGTGGAAAGTGTTTTGTAGTTGTCTTCACATAATTCCTTACTTTGCTGTGGCAGATGGACTTCCAAATATTTTGTATTTTTGACGATTATTTTAGATGGAATTTATCTTTGTAATTCTTGCTATGGGACTTATTAGGTAAAATATAAAAATGCTGATTATTTATATGTATTTATTTTGTATCCTACAACTTTGCTAAAGTTGTGAATTGTTTCTAGTAGTTTTTATATGATTTTCTAGCTCTCTCAGTATACCATCATATTATCTGGAAAGAGTGATAATTTGGTATCCTCATTATCTACTTTAATTCTCTTAATCTCTGTCTTCTCTTATTGCCAAAGCTAACATTTCTAATACAATAGTGCATAGTAATGGTAATAGTGGGCAGCCTTGTTTTACTGCTGATCTTATTGGGATTGGCTGTAATTTCTTGCCATGACAAGTAAAACTTGATCATTTAAAATAGATGCTATTGATGATTTTAAAGAAAACTCCATTTATTCCTATATCCATTAGTGTTTTTAATAGGAATGGGTGTTAGGTTTTGCAAAATTGTTTTTCTGAATCTATTGAGATAATCATATGATTTTAGTTTGTTTATTGATATAATCAATAATAGTAATAGTTTTCCTAATATTGAACTAGCCCTGCATTTCAATTATAAATCCTACTTACTCATGATGTATTATCATGGGGATAACTTGCTGTAATGTTTTCCCTAATTTTTAATTAAGATTTTTGCATCAATATTTATTAGGGAATTTTTTTTTATTTCGACCCTGCGTGGTTTAGGTTTCAGCACCATACCTGTGTCATAAAAGGAATTTGGTATTAGTCCTTCTTTTCCTATTTTTTTCCTAATACTTTGGACAGAATTGGCAATAATTGGTATTTAAATGCTTTGTAGAATTTATATAAATTCATCTCATCCTGAAGATTTTTTATTAGGGAGTTGATTAATAGATTTTTCCATTTCTTTTTCCAAAATGGGTATGTTTAAGTAATTTATTTCCTTTTCTGTTAACCTGGGAAATCTATATTTTTGTAAATATTCCTCCATTTCACTTAATTTATCAAATTTATTGACATATAGTTGGATAAAATAACTCCTAAATATTGGTCTAATTTTCTTTTCAGTGGTGTATAGTTCTCCATTTTTATTTATGAGACTAACAATTTGATTTCCTTCTTTCCTTTTTCTAATAAAATGAACTAAAGATTTATTTTTTGTTGTTTTTTAAATAAAACCAACACAATTTTATTTATTTAATTCTTTTATGGGCAGATATTCAATAATTTTTAATAGTATGAAGATGTGAAGAACAATAAT
The DNA here is from genome assembly GCA_023553655.1 of Myrmecobius fasciatus. NCBI lineage: Eukaryota > Metazoa > Chordata > Mammalia > Dasyuromorphia > Myrmecobiidae > Myrmecobius > Myrmecobius fasciatus. The sequence continues at coordinate 31,079 of JAJPUD010016134.1, read as the reverse complement.
TTGAGAATATCCTTTCTTATACTATTCTCCTTTTAATTCTGTTTTCCATTCTAGTAGCCTACCCCTTTAACTCCCCGCTTCTCTTCCTTTTTCCCTTTAGGTTGACACAAGTTTCACTGTGAAGCTAAATTTGCATGATATTCTCTTTTTGAGCCAAATCTGATGAGAGTAAGATTTGCCCAATGCTCATTGCCCTCTCCTCGTTTACTTCAATTGCAATAGGTCTTTTTTTTGCCTCTTTATGAGATGTAATTTATCCCCTTTAATAGCATTTTTTTTCTCTTGTTCTAGTAAAATCACCTTACTTTTCTACTTTTTTTTACATCATTACAATAAAGTCAAATTATACGTGCACCCTCTAAGCATACCCATAACAGAAATACAGATGTCAAGAGATAAGCATATCATCTTCCCATATAAGGATATAAACTTTTTTTTTTACTTTTCAAAATTATTTTTTCATTCCTTTTTACCTTTTTAGGTTTCTCTTAAGTCCTGTAATTAAAGATCAATTTTTCTATTCAGCTCTGGTCTTTTCATTAGAAATAGCTGAAATTCACCTCTTTCATTGATTTCCCATCTTTTTTCCCTTAAAGATGATGCTCAGTTTGGCCGGATAGGTGATTCTTGGCTGCAAAATTCCTTTGCTTTTCAGAATATCAGATTCCATGCGCTTTGTTCCTTTAAAGTGGAAGCTGCTAGGTTCTGGATAATCCTGATTGTGGCTCCTTGATGTTTGAAATGTTTCCTTCTGTCTACCTGCAATATTTTCTCCTTAATTTGATAATTCTGAAATTTAGCTATGTAGCTTTCATTTTGGGGTCTCTCAGTTGTTGATTGATGAATTCTTTCAATGGCTATTTTACACTGTTTCTATGATATTTTAGCAGTTTTCCTTGATGATTTCCTGAAAGATAAAGTCTAGACTCTCTTTCATCATTGTTTTCAGGAATAATTCTTAGATTATCTGTCCTAGGTCTATTTTCTAGGTCAGTTATTTTTCCAATGAAACATTTTACGTTGTCTTCTATTTTTTTTTTCATTTTTTGGTTTTGTTCAACTGATTCTTGAAGTCTCATTGAGTCATTCACTTCCATTTGTTCAATTATAATTTTTAGTGAATTATTTTTTCAGTTAGCTTATTTATCTTCTTTTGCATTTGACCAATTAAACTTTTAAATGAAGTGATTTTGCTCATTGTATTTTCGCCTTTTCACAGATTTTGCTTTTCAATGAATTGATTCCTTTTTCATATCTATTTTGAAAGGAATTATATACTTTCCTCATTTCATCAAGTCCATGTATTAAACAATTTTCTTCAGATAATTTCTGGTTTTCCATTTTGGCATCCTTTTGCAAATATATCATTTTCTTTACCCATTTTCTTCTCTCATTTAAGGTACCTTTTGAATTCTTCCAAGAGACCCTTGTGAAATGGGAACAGATTCATATCCTTTGAAGCTGTATCTGAAGCTAATTTGCCTTCAGAATCTTCAGGATTTGAGGTCTGTTCTTCTCTTTCTGCATAAAAGTGTCTATGATCACAATTCTTTTTGCTTTTTTATTCATTTTTATTGATTTTTTATTGATTTTTATTGATGATTTTTATTCATTGATTTTGGATGTTTCACAGCAAATCTGCTGAACCACTGGCTTGCAACCAAAACGGGGTAGCCTAATAGCCTTTCTCCATGTTTCCCTACCACAGCTCCCTGCCACAGGCTCCCAGTTGCTGTCTGGGCTCAGCAGCTTCTCCCCCACTTGAATAAAACAGACCTTTTCTGAAGTTCTTCCAAAGTATCTTCTTCTGGAAATATGTTGTACTCCAAATATTTTTGGGTTCTGTCAGTCCAAAGCCAATTCAGATGCTTAATCTGCTATTGATTCTAGGAATGCTCAGAGAAGCTCAGATAGAGACTTGTCTACTCTCCACTATCTTGACTCTCCCCCACCCCCATAATATAATTTAATTGGAAAATAAAACAAAACAAAACAAAACAAACAACAATAACAGAAGAAACATTGGCTCTGGCGTCATAGGATCTGTGTTGAAACTCTACATCTCCTACTGACCAATAGCTATCATATTGGACCATCATATACCACAATGTGCTTTAATTTCTTCATCTCTAAAATCAGGAGAATCAGTTGGAGGATCTCTTAGATCCCCTACAAATTTCAATCTATGGTCCTATGTTCTGGCTTCTCCTACCTTTCTTGACAATCTTGAATTTACATATTTCTAATTCAAATATACATTGAACTCTATGATGATATCGCCTCCCCTCCCTATCTACCTATCCCAGCCTTTTACAAATATAATACAAATACCTAATTTTAGTCCTACAATACATACTCTATATGCTCTCACTCATATGCTTCTAATTATATTAAAGAAATCCTTACAGCTACAAATATACTGATTGGGTCTGTTATAAACTATATCCAATCTCGAGTACCTTCACTGATTAAAGATAATATATGTATTCTTTCTGAAATAACTATGACATTCTACATTGCAGCTGTTCCAAACTATTTCCTTTCTTCTCAAAGTTTATATATAACTTCATTCTCAGTAAAATACTCATACTTTACTGAGAAAACCATCAATTTCTTTCAATCTTCTCCATTTCCTCTCTTAAAGAAGCAAACACTTAAAACCACTCGAAATTACTACCCATTTTTTCCCTTTTAGTCAATCTCTGAATGGGAATAACCATTAACAACTATAGCTCTTGACCTCATCCTTTCCTCTTTCCTCTAACTAATTGACCCTTCAATCATCACCTTTCTTTGCATTTTCAATTCTTTCTTATTCACTAACTCCTCCCCTGATGCTTACAAACATGATAAATTTTCCCTTATCCTAAAAAACAAAATAAAATAAAGAAAACAAATTTAAATATACCTATTATGTATTTAACATTTCATTCTCTTTTCCCAGAGATCATATACTCTTGTCATTTCATTTTCTGTCTTTTTAATTATTTTTCCTTTCACAATAAAGCTTTCATCCTCATTACTTAAAAGAAAATTTCATCTCCTAGGTTACTTGTGATTTCTTAATTGCTAAAACAGATTATCTTAAGATTTAAAAATTTGAAATCTGATGCCCTTTTTTTCCAAAGTGGGAAGAAGAATAAGGACTTAAGTTTTTTATTTTATTCTTACAATAATGCTGCACTAGGTATAAACCCCCTTATGAAATCCTAGGATATCTAAGTTCCCTTGAACCTTTTATATTTATAAAGTCAGAGTTTTCATTCTCTTCACATAAATGGAAATGAACAAATTTGAAGGTCAAATAGTGAGGACAATTTCTTGTGTCCATTCAGTGTCTCTGGAAAGAAGGCTCCAAGGCTTCTCTTCTTCCTGAATGTTTTCTTACTACAAACTTTGGATGAAGGAGTCACAATATCAGCGTCATCAAATGAACTGAAGGTGACATAGTTTAAGCCTATTAAAAGAGACATAGTGGAAACATATACTAAGACTATTTAAATATATCTATATCCTCCTGAAATTATAGTCAGAGTCTCCGATTCACCAAATGCTTAACAGACTGGAACCAATTTTGTAAATTTTGACTTAAGTTTATAATCTTCCCAAGGCTTTTCCTTTTAATTTCATTATAACTCTCAGGAAATCAAGCTCTTCAGTTGCTCTACATGCAAAGATTCTATCTGAGGTATTCTGAACATTTGACAGACCTTTATTAAGTTTAGTTAAGGAACTAATGATGCTCTTCAATACTACATTTTCCCCTTCAATATTACCTTGTACTGGTAGTTACTTTTCTGCATGTTATATTACATGTAAATCTATCAGATTAAAAGTTCCTAGAATGCAGGATCATCTCTCATTCACCTTAATTTCCCCTCTACCCTTGCCTCAAAGATTTCATTCAGAATGGTTCAAAAGTAGTGGACAATTAGAAGTACAAGATATTGGTTCACTTTAGTTATATTGTTTTTAAGATTATAATTATAATGAAATGGCATTCCAAATCTTCATAGTTTTTTTTTCATTATTTCTTTTAATAACTTAAATTCCCTATCTGAGGAAGATGAATTAGAAATTTATGACCCTCACTATTGTATGTCAGATTTGCTAATCTTCCTCCACTATGATATTTCTTATCAACTTCTTTGCTAACACCATATCTGATATCAAATCAGATATTCAGACAAAGGTCATTGTTGCATGTTGTTAGCAAGCAAAGAGCATTTACTCTGTTACTTTCTTTTTTTTTAATATGCCTTTCCTTAGTAGTATTAGAACACTTTCTCAATAGCTCTATTAATCAAATTAAAATAAAATAAACAACCTTTTTCTGGGTTGATCTTTTTGATTGACCCTTATGTGTCACTTAGAAAGTCTGTAAATAGGACCTAGCACTTTTAAATTATTTCCTCCTCAGGAATTTTAGGAATTCAATTTGATTCAATTCCATAAGTTCTTTTTAAATTTGCATTATTTCCCAGGTGTCCTGCTAGTCACTGGGAATACAGAAGCAAAACAAAACAAAAAGCAAAACAAACAAAAATATAGTCCCTTCTTCACAAAGACCTTAAATTCTATTATAATATTAAAAAGAACCAAATGGAAACATGAAAAGGGAGGCCTACCAAAATAAAGAATACAGAAAAGGCTTCAAGATGTAATTAGATAACAGTTTTAGAGATTGAAGGAATCTTAGAGATGAGCTAATACAAATTTCTCATTATAGAAACATGGAAAATTAGGCTCAGAATGATGAAGTGACTTACCCAAGAACCTACAGGTAATAATTGACAGAGCCAAAGATTGAACCAAAATATGCTGTCCTTTCCAACTATATCACATTTTTTTCATGTTATTATTGAAAGATATTTCTAGTACAAAACCTTGGTATAATGATCTCCTCGTTCTGCTTATTAACCTCAGCATCAGTTCATGTAAGTTTCTCCAGGCCTCTCTGAAATTGTCCTGCTGGTCGTTTTTCACAGAACAATAATATTCCATAATATTCATATACCATAATTTATTCAACCACTCTCCAATTGATGGGCATCTATTCAGTTTCCAGTTTCTAGCCACTACAAAAAGGGCTGCCACAAACATTATTGCACATGGGGGCCCTTTCTTTCCTTTATGATTTCTTTGGAATATAAGCCTAATAGAAATGCTGCTGGATCAAAGGGTATGCACAGTTTGATAACTTTTTGAGCATAGCTCCAAATTGCTCTCCAGAATGGCTGTATCCGTTCGCAGCTCCACCAATAATGCATCAGTGTCCCAGACTTCCCACATCCCCTCCAACGTTCATCATTAACTTTGCCTGTCATTTTAGCCAATCTGACAGGTGTGTAGTGGTACCTCAGGGATGTCTTAATTTGAATTTCTCTGATCATCAATAATTTGGAGCACCTTTTCATATGACTACAAATAGTTTTAATTTCATCCTCTGAAAATAGTTTGTTCATATCCTTTAACTATCGATTGGAGAATGTCTTGAATTCTAATAAATATGAGACAATTCTCTATATTTTAGAGATGAGACCTTTATCAGAACCCTCAAATGTAAAGATGATTTCCCAATTTATTACTTCATTCCTAATCTTGACTGCATTGGTTTTGTTTGTACAACAACTTTTTAACTTAATATCCAAAGTTATCTATCTGGTGTACAATTAAGAGTCCCAGTAATTCTTTGGACATAAATTTATTCCATCTCCATGGGTCTGAGAGGTAAACTATATTACCTTCCTCTAATTTACTTATAGTATCACTCTTTATATCCAGATCATGAACCCAGTTAGATCTTATCTTGGTATGTGGTGTTACATGTGGGTCAAGCCCTATTTTCTTCCACACTAGTTTCCAATTTTCCAAGCCTTTTTTGTCAAATAGTGAGTACTTATCCCAGAAGCGGGGGGCTTTGGGTTTATTAAAGACTAAATTGCTATACTTATTGCCTAGTTTGTCTTGTTATTCTATCCTATTCCACTGATTGACTACTCTATTTCTTAGCCAATACCAAATGGTTTTGATGACTGCTGCTTTGTAATATAGTTTTACATCTGATAAAGCAAGGCCACCATCATCAGCATTTTTTTTCATTAATTCTCTTGAAACTCTGGACCTTTTGTTCTTCCAAATGAATTTTGCTACTATTTTTTCTAGATGTGTAAGATAATTTCTTGGGAGTTTGATTGGTATGGCACTAAATACGTAGATTAGTTTGGGTAGTATTGCCATTTTTATTATATTTGCTCGGCCTACCCATGAGCATTTTAAGTTTTTCCAATTGACTAGTTCTGATTTTATTTGTGTGGAAAGTGTTTTGTAGTTTAGTTCATATAGTTCCTGACTTTCCCTTGGCAGATAAATTCCCAAATATTTTATACTATCAACAATTATTTTGAATGGAATTTCTTTTTGTATCTGTTGCTGCTGAACTTTATTGGTAATATATAAAAATGCTCATGATTTATGTGGATTTATTTTTATCCTGCAACTTTGCTAAAGTTGTGAATTGTTTCTAGTAGTTTTTTAGTTGTCTTTAGGGTTATCTAAATATGTCATCATGTCATCTGCAAAGAGTGATAATTTTGTTTTCTCATTACCTACTCTAAGTCCTTTAATCTCTTTTTATTCTCTTACTGCCAAAGCTAACATTTCTAAGACAATATTAAATAATAATGGTGACAGTGGGCAGCCTTGTTTCACTCCTGATCTTATTGGGAATGGTTCTAGTTTGACTCCATTACATATGATCCTTGCTGAAGGTTTTAAGTAGATACTACTAATCATTTTAAGGAAAAGCCTATTTATTCCTATACTTTCCAGTGTTTTTAATAGGAATGGGTGTTGGATTTTATCAAATGCTTTTTCTGCATCTATTGAGATAATCATATGTTTTTTGTTAATTTGATTATTAATATAATTGATTACGCTAATAGTTTTCCTAATATTGAACTAGCCCTGCATTTCTGGTATAAATGCTACTGGGTCATGGTGTATTATCTAGGGGATAACTTTCTGTAATCTCATTGCTAAAAGTTATTTAAAATTTTTGCATCAATATTCATTAGGAAAATTGGTCTATACTTTTCTTTCTCAGTTTTCTCCCTAACTGTTTTAGCTATCAGCACCACATCTGTGTCATAGAAGGAATTTGGTAGTACACCTTCTGTCCCTATTTTTTCAAATACTTTTTATAGTATTGGGATTAATTGTTCTTTGAATATTTGGTAGAATTTACATGTAAATCCATCTGGCCTGGAGATTTTTTCTTAGGGAGTTGATTAATAGCTTGTTCTATTTCTTTTTCTAAAATGGGGCTATTTAAATAATTTATTTCCTCTTCTGTTAACCTGCGCAATCTATATTTTTGTAGATATTTCTCCATTTCATTTACATTATCAAATGTATTGGCATAAAGTTGGGCAAAGAAACTCCTAATTATTACTCTACTTTCCTCTTCATTGGAGGAAAGTTCTCCCTTATCATTTTTGAGACTAACAAATTGATTTTCCTCTTTCCTTTTTCTAATCAAATTAACTAAAGGCTTATCTATATTGTTGGTTTTTTCATTAAACCAACTCTTAGTTTTATTTATTAATTCAATAGTTTTCTTATTTTCAATTTTATTAATCTCCCCTTTTATTTTCAGAATTTCCAATTTGGTATTTAATTGAGGGTTTTTAATTTGGTTTTTTTTCTAGCTTTTTTAATTGTAAGCACAATTCATTGATCTTCTCTTTCTCTGTTTTATTCAAGTAAGTATCTAGAGATAAAAAATTACCCCTTATAACCGCTTTAGCCATGTCCCACAAATTTTGATATGTTGTCTCATTATTGCCATTCTCCTGGATGAAATTATTGATTGTGTCTATGATTTGCTTTTTCACCCATTCATTCTTCAGGATTAGATTATTTAATTTCCAATTAACTTTTGGTTTATTTTCTCCTGGCCTTTTATTGCATGTGATTTTTATTGCATCATGATCTAAAAAGGATGCATTTACTATTTCTGCTTTTCTGCATTTGATTTTGAGGTGTTTTTTTAGGTTCTTTGGGTCTTTTTTTTCACATTAATACTTTTTATTTAAAAAAAAAAAACATATGTATGGGTAATTCTTCAACATTAACCCTTACAAAGCTTTCTGTTACAAATTTCCCTCCCCTACTCCCCACCCCTCCCCTAGATGGCAGGATATCCGCTACATGTTAATTATGTTAAAATACTTGACAAATTGAATACATGTAAACTTATTTCAACACATCATTTTTGTGCAGGAGACATCATATCTACAAGAAAGAATATTCAGATAAAGGAAATACAATGCAAGCAAACATCAATACAGAGCATGAAAATGATATGCTGTGGTCCACATTTCACATCTCTCTCTCTGGGTGTATATGGCTTTCTTCACTGAACAATTGGAACTGGTTTGAAGCATTTCATTGTTTTTTTCTCAGATATTTTCTTTTATTAAAGCTTTTTATTTGCATAACATACATATGGGTAGTTCCTCAGCATTGGTCTTTACAAAGCTTTCCGTTACAAATTTTATCCCCAGTCCCCACCCCTCCCCTAGTTGGTAGGAAGTCCATTACATGTTAATAATGATAAAATACTTGACAAGTTGTTGTGCAAGAAAAATCCTATGTATAAGAAAAAAAATCAGAGAAAGTAAACACCCAGCAAACAAACATCAATAAAGAGCATGAAAATGTTATGTAGTACTCTACATTTCATTTCCCTCTATCTGGATGTATATGGCTTTCTTCACTGAACAATTAAAACTGATTTGAGACAATTCTTTGTTGCAGAGAGCCATGTCCATCAGAGTTGATCATCATATAATATTGTTGTTGCTGTGTATAATGATCTCCTGGTTCTGCTCGTTTCACTCACCATCAGTTCATGCAAGTCTCTCCAGGCCTCTCTGAAATCATCTTGCTCGTCATTTCTTACCGAGAAGTAATATTCCATAATATTCATATACCATATGTGTTCAGCCACTCTTCAATTGATAGACATCCATTCAGTTTCCAGTTTCTAGCCACTACAAAAAGGGCTGCCACAAACATTCTGGCACATGTGGGTCCCTTACCCTCCTGTAAGAACTCTTTGGGATATAGGCCCAATAGAAACACTGCTGGGTCAAAGGGTATGCACAGTTTGATAACTTTTTGAGCATAGCTCCAAATTGCTCTCTAGAATGGTTGGATCCGTTCACAGTTCCCGCAACAATGTATTAGAGGCCCAGCTTTCCCACATCCCCTCGAGGATTCATTGTTACCTTTTCCCGTCATTTTAGCCAATCTGACAGGTGTGTAGTGGTACCTCAGAGTTGTCTTAATTTCCATTTCTCTGATCAATAGTGATTTGGAGCAACTTTTCATATGACTAGAGATGGTTTTAATTTCATCATCTGAAAATTGTCTGTTTTTATCCCTTGACCATTTATCTATTGAAGAGTGGCTTGAACCATTAAATGTAAAGATGATTTCCCAATTTGATGCTTAACTTCTAATCTTGTCTGCATTTGTTTTATTTGTACAGAAACTTTTTACCTTAATCTAATCAAAATTATCTATCTGGTGTTCAATTAAGACTTCCAGATCTTCTTTGGACATAAATTTATTCCATCTCCACAGGTCTGAGAGGTAAACTATCCTATGTTCCTCTAATTTGCTTACATTATCACTCTTTATATCTGGATCATGAACCCATTTAGATCTTATCTTGGTAAGTGTTGTTACATGTGGGTCAAACCCTAATTTCTTCCACACTAGTTTCCAATATTCCCAGCAGTTTTTGCCAAATAGGAGTACTTATCCAAAAAGCTGGGGACTTTGGGTTTATCAAACATTAAATCGCTAAAGTTATTACCTAGATTGTCCTGATATCCTATCCTATGCCATTGATCGATGGCTCTATTTCTCTGCCAGTACCAAATGGTTTTGATGACCGCTGCTTTATAATATAGTTTTAGATCTGGTATAGCAAGGCCACCTTCATCTGCCTTTTTTTTCATTGATTCCCTTGAAATTCTTGACCTTTTGTTCTTCCAAATGAACTTTGCTACTATTTTTTCTAGATCTATAAAATAATTTCCTGGGAGTTTGATTGGTATGGCATTAAATAAGTAGATTAGTTTGGGTAGTATTGTCATTATTATTATATTCATTTGGCCTACTGATGAGCACTTAATGTTTTTCCAACTGACTAGGACTGATTTTATTCATGTGGAAAGTGTTTTGTAGTTTAGTTCGTATAGTTTATGACTTTTCCTTGGCAGATAGATTCCCAAATATTTTATCCTATCACCTGTTATTTGGAATAGAATTTCTTTTTGTATCTTTTGCCGCTGAACTTTGTTGTTAATATATAAAAATGCTGATGATTTACGTGGGTTTATTTTGAATTCTGCAACTTTGCCAAAGTTGTGAATTGTTTCTAGAAGTTTTTTAGTTGAGTCTCTAGGGTTCTCTAAATATACCATCATGTCATTGCAAAGGGTGATAATTTGATTTCTTCATTAACTACTCTAATTCCCTTTGTCTCTTTGTCTTCTCTTATTGCCAAAACTAACATTTCTAATACAATATTAAATAGTAATGATGACAGTGGGCAGCCTTGTTTCACTCCTGATCTTATAGAGAAATGTTCTAATTGGTCTCCATTACATACAATGCTTGCTGATGGCTTTAAGTAGATGTTACTGATCGTTTTAAGGAAAAGCCCATTTATTCCTACACTCTCTAGTGTTTTTCTAGGAATGAGTGTTGGCTTTTATCAAATGCTTTTTCTGCATCTAATGAGATAATCATATGGTTTTTGTTAGTTTCGTTATTAATATAATTGATTATGCTGATAGTTTTCCTAATATTGAATCATCCCTGCATTTCTGGTATAAATCCTACTTGATCATAGAGTACTATCCTGGAGATGACTTTCTGTAATCTCATTGCTAATATCTTATTTAAGATTTTTGCTTCAATATTCATTAGGGAAACTGGTCTATAGTTTTCTTTTTCGGTTTTCACCCTACCTGGTTTAGCTATCAGCACAATACCGGTATTATGGAAGGAATTTGGTAATATACCTTCTGTCCCTATTTTTTCACATAGTTTGTATAGTATTGGAATTAATTGTTCTTTGAATATTTGGTAGAATTCACATGTAAATCCATCTGGCCCTGGAGATTTTTTTCTTAGGGAGTTGGTTAATAGCTTGTTCTATTTCTTTTTCTAATATGGGGCTATTTAAATAATTTATTTCCTCTTCTGTTACCCTGGGCAATCTATATTTTTGTAGATATTCCTCCATTTCATTTACATTATCAAATGTATTGGCATAAAGTTGGGCAAAGTAACTCCTAATTATTACTCTAATTTCCTCTTCATTGGAGGAAAGTTCTCCTTTATCATTTTTGAGACTAACAATTTGATTTTCCACTTTCCTTTTTCTTATCAAATTAACTAAAGGCTTATCTATTTTGTTGGTTTTTTTGTAAAACCAACTCTTAGTTTTATTTATTAAATCAATAGTTTTCTTATTTTCAATTTTATTAATTTCCCCTTTTATTTTTAGAATTTCCAATTTGGTATTTAATTGAGGGTTTTTAATTTGTTCTTTTTTCAAGTTTTTCTTTAATAATAAGCCCAATTCATTGATCTTTTCTTCCTGTATTTTATGCAAGTAAGCATCTAGAGATATAAAATTGCCCCTTATAACCACTTTGGCCATATCCCACAAATTTTGGTATGTGGTCTCATTATTGTCATTCTTCTGGATAAAATTATTGATTGTGTCTATGATTTGCTCTTTCATCCATTCATTCTTCAGGATTAGATTAATTAATTTCCAATTAACTTTTGGTCTATTTTCTCCTGGCCTTATATTGCATGTGATTTTTATTGCATAATGATTTAAAAATGATGCATTTACTATTTTTGCCTTTCTGCATTTGATTTTGAGGTTTTTATGCCCTAATACATGGTCACTTTTTGTATAAGTTCCATGGACTGCTGAGAATAAAGTAAACTCCCTACTGTCTCCATTCAATTTTCTCTATAGATCTATCATACCTAACTTTTCTAACAAATGGTTTACCTCCCTAGTTTCTTTCTTATTTATTTTGTGGTTTGATTTATCTAATTCTGAGAGAGCAAGGTTGAGATCCCCCACTAGTATCGTTTGGCTGTCTATTTCTTCTTGCATCTCTCTTAATTTCTCCCCTAGGAATTTGGATGCTATTGCACTTGGTGCATATATATTTAGTATTGATATTGATACATTAACTATGGTACCCTTTAATAAAATATAGTTTCCTTCCTTATCTATTTTGATTAGATCTATCCTGGCTTTTACTTGATCTGAGATAAGGATTGCTACCCCTGCTTTTTTTTTTATTCTCCTGAAGCATAGAAGATTCTGCTCCAGCCCTTTACTTTCACTCTGTATGTATCTCTATGTTTTAGATGTGTTTCTTGTAAACAACTTATTGTAGGATTCTGCCTTTTAATTCAGTCTGCTACCTGCTTCTGTTTTATGGGAGAGTTCATCCCATTCACATTCACAGTTAAAATAACTATATCTGTATTTCCTGCCATCTTATTTACCCAGATTTTTGATTTTCTCTTCCCTTTACCTTCTCTCCCTTCCCCCCTCCCCAGTACTTTATTTTTGATGACCACCTCCATCCAACAGTCCTCCCCCCTTTAGAGCCCCTCCCTCCTCTTTACACCTTTCCCCTAATCCTTCTATTAGTCTATCCCTTTCCTTTCCTCCTTTCCCTCCCACCTTCCCACAAGGAGTGTCAGGCCTTTCTTTGAAGCCAAATGTGGCTTTTATATTCTCTTAGAGCCCAATCTAATGAGAGTAAGGTTTACACGATACTCATCGCCCTCCCTTCTTTCCCTCAATTATATTAGATCTTCTGTCTCTTTATGAGATTTTGCCTTATTTTACCTCCTTTATTTTTACTTTATTTTGCCTCCTTTCCCCTTTTTTATTCACTATGTTATCCCTTCCACCTCTAATTTTTTCCCCATTATTATCAAAGTAAAATTGAATTATACCTTCATTCTTTAAGGATACCCATAGTAGAAATATAGTTCTCAAGAGTTCTTTCCTTTTTATGCTTCTCTTGAGTTTTGTATTTGGAGGTCAAAATTTTTGTTCAGATATGGTCTTTTCATTAGAAAGAGGTGACATTCTCCTGTATCATTGAATGACCATCTTCTTCCCTGGAAGATGATGCTCTTTCTAGCTGGATAACTTATTCTTGCCTGTAATCCAAGTTCTTTTGCCTTTCAGAATATGTGATTCCAGGCCTTTTCGATCCTTTAATGTGGAAGCTGACAGATCCTGTGTAATTCTAACGACAGTTCTTTGCTATTTGAACTGTTTCTTTCTAGCTGCTTGCAATATCCTTTCCTTGTTGCATAGTCCTGAAATTTGGCTAAGATATTCCTTGGGCTTTTAATTTTGGGGTCTCTTTCAGGAGGTGATTGGTGAATTCTTTCAATGCCAATTATTCCTTCTGATTCTAAAACATCACAGCAATTATCTTTCATGATTTCCTGGAAGGTAGCCTCCAGGTTCTTTCTTTCATCGTGCCTTTCAGGGAGTCCGATAATCCTTAGATTGTTTCTCCTGGATCTGTTTTCCAAGTCAGTTGTTTTTCCTAGGAAATATTTCATATTTTCTTCCATTTTTTTCATTTTTTTTGTTTTTGTTTGACTGTTTCTTGAAGTCTTATTGAGTCATTTACTTCTATTTGTTCAATTTTAATTTTTAAAGTATTAGTTCCTTCAGTTATCTTTTTTTTAGCTCCTTTTGCATCTGGCCAATTGAATTTCTTGTTTCAATGCATTCTTTTTCCATTTTTATTTTTCAGTGAATTATTTTCTTTTTCCAGTTCACCATTCTTATTTCCCAGTGAATTGGTGATTTTTTTCCAATTCACCAATTTTCTTTTTCAGTGAAATGTTGTCTTTTTTCAATTTACCAGTTTTTTTTCCCAGTTTGTGACATCTCTGTTGCACTGATATTAATTTATTTCCCCATTCTTCTTCTAGCTCTCTTATGAGATTCTTTATGCAATCTTCCAGGTAAGCCTCTGAAAACGGGACCAGCTCATGTCTGCCTTTGTGGCTTCATCTGGGATTGTTTTCAGAATCTCAAGATCTGGGGACTGCCCTACTTTGTCCCCATAATAGCTCTCTATGGTGAGAGCTCTCTTCTGCTTCTTGCTCATGTTTTTGAAGTGAGGAACAAGCTCCAGACCAATAGCCATTTCACTTTGCCCTGGAGCAGTTTGCCGAGTTGACTTCTGGTGCAGGGCTGGTTGACTACATCCATACTAGGACCAAGCTTTCAGCTGCTCTCAATCCACTCTTTACCAAAGGCAGATCTGCCAAAGCACCTGATTGGAAGCAGTGCAAAGTGGCCCAGGTGTCTCCCAGGGACTTACTGGGTGCCTAAAATTCGCTGCTCTATCACAGCCCTGACTTCTGCTCAGCTGTGTATTGGCGTCTGATCACGGCCAGCTGCCAGTTTCCCTGAGACTGACCTTCTTCAGAGTTTTTTAAAAGTAGATTTTTGATAGAAGTGCATTGTAGTCCAAATGTTTGGTGGAGCCCTCACCCCAGAACCAGTTCGGAGGCTCAATTTTTCTGGGTCTGAGGGAAGGTCTCAGGAGCTCACAGAGAATGATGTCTGCAGTTCGCCATCTTGGCTCTGCCACCTGTAGTCTGAATCTTGTATCTGACACTTCTTCACTTAGGTTACAGGTTGCTTATCTAGAGTGTGTATCTTTCCTCCTACTGGATGCAATTTCTTTTATTCATGCAGATTTCTTTTAAAGCTATGTAGGACAGTAACAAAGTTATGTGATGATCAATTCTGATGTACATGGCTCTTTTCAACAATGAGGAGATTCAGGCCAATTCTAATAGATTTGGGATGTAGAGAGTCTTTTGCACCCAGAGAGAGGACTCTGGGGACTGAATGTTATCACAACATGGTATTTTCACCCTATTTCTTGTTGTTTGCTTGCTTTTCGTTTTCTTTCTTATTTTTCCTTTTTTGATCTGAATTTTCTTGTGCAGCATGATATATATGGAAATATGTATAGAAGAACTGTACATGATTAACATGTATTAGAGCATTTGCTGGCTAGGGCAGAGGGTGAGGGAAGGGACAGAGAAAAATTTAGAACACAAGGTTTTGCAAGGGTGAATACTGAAAATTATCTTTTCATATATTTTGATAATAAAAGCTATTATTACAAACACACAAAATCTATGTAGGGGTAGGGATGTGGTCCACACATAGACTTAGAGACACATTGAGACACAAATAGATAGACATACACAAGCACACAAATCCAGAAAACTTAACCAGAGACAGTTTGAAGTTTAATTTTAAATTAATAAAATGACTACGGCTTAACAATTTAAAACCCACAAGGCATGGCTAATTTCTTCACTTAACCAATCATCTTAACAGATCTTACTTTGAACTGAGTTGAAAAGAATTGTAATTCAATGCCCATTCCCTTTACATTTAAAATAAACTTTATTCTACTTGGATTAGTGTTAGAAAAAGACTAATGTGGTAATGTGGATAAAGCACATGTTCCAGAGTAAGATGATTGTGGTTCAAATTTTACATATGATAATTACTATTAGTGTAACTTTGAATAAGACATTTAGCCTTCTGGGGCCACAATTCCTTCATAAACAAAATGAGGTGATTAGATTCAATGACTTTCAGCTCTGTATCAATGATCTTGTGACATAAAATAATTATCAAACATCCTAATTGTGTTTTCCCAATATCCATAAGAATAATTTACATTTTAATGTTTGTAGCTTCCCTTTGTTCTTCACTGATGGAGATAAAGGAAGATCATATGTAAAATACAATATTTTATATATGATATATGAATTTCTTGAACCTATTAACCAGTCTATTCAAAAGTGCCCATCAAATACTATTACAATGAACTTCCAATGAATGAATTATTTTGAATTGGGATTTTTATTAAATGTTGTTCAAAATTAGTGAATTTGTAGATCTTTTCACAAAATTGAGATTTTGGATATAATGGTGTTTGCTGTACTGGAATTTGACCTCACATACTGTAAAATAAATTGCAGTCTTGTTCTTGCTTAACTTTTCAACATGATATTATTTTGAATTTAATGAGGACACATGATTTGCTAATGAGGTATTGCATGGTTAATGATTCAAACTCTTCTAAAGTAAAGGATAAAAGCATAATTGGAACCACTGGGACAAAAATAGTCATTGTGATGTGTGCCATATCTACTGCCCTTTTCTCTTTCCTCCCAGCTCCAGCCTATAAATTGAATCTTTGGAAATCTAGTATAGCCATTAAAATGACTATTGTTCTCTAATTGCTCACTATCATTTCTTGGGTTAGTCAAAGAAATATGCTGTGTTGTCATTGTAGTGAGGGAAACTGGTGTTATAATGTGTCAACTTCAAATTAAATGAAAAAAAGGTACTTGGATAATTTTGGTGCACATGTTCACTTAATGATCCCAGTAACAAAGGTGGTTAATAGTTTGGAAAATTAGGTCTACAGAGAAAAGAGAAGGGATCTTGAATTGTTCAGTTATGTGCAGAGTCAGAAAGTTAACAATAGGCTTAGAGGTGTTGCAAAACTAGTTCCAAAAGTAGGTAGTATTGATGGCTCTGCCTTTATTGATTTAAAGGATTTCACTAACTTATTCGCCTACAAATTTCTTCTCCATCCACAAATACTTTTCTGATTTTAAATTTCTTCTTTGGAATAAGAGTAGTACTTACCATTTTGTGTGCCATAGATCCCTTTAACAAAATACTGAAGCCTATGAATACCTTTTTAGAATGCTGTTTTAAAATTGATAATGTAAAATGAAAAGCCTGGAAAGGGAATCAATGATATTGAAATAAACATGCAGGTTTTTTCATCTAAGTTCACAGATCTCCTGAAATTTATCCATTCACCTTTTGCTTCATGATTCCATAGGCCTTAGGTTCCCTCTTAAAATCTGTAGAAAGCTACTACTAAAATACAGGTATGCTCCCTCAGGCAGAAAGTGAAATAAAACTTTTCCAATAGGATATTATTATGAATTAGCTATTAGTTAAGTTATTAACATTATTGTAATTAGAGAGCATGAAGGATAGGAAAGAACTGGCACATTTTGAGAAGAGAAGGTTGGCAGAATGCTAAAGTATCATAAGGATGTAGAATTTAACTATACTAAAATGTCAGCCTCTAGAAATTTAGGATGGGGGTAAGGAGAAGGTCCTATAAATAAGAAAGGAAAGCAAAGGATAGGTAGGCCAATCAGGAAAGATACAAAAGACAAATTATCTCTTTCCATATTTTAGTGTATTTTTGGCTTTCTCTGGTTCTTACCTATGTGCATTAAAGGCAGAATATAACTAAATAATTCCTTGAGGGAAAGTAAGTAAAAAAGAGCTTACTTTGTGGGGAAGCATATTGAGGAAGATGAATGTGGGGAAGAATTTTCTACACCAATTCACCTTCATCTAAGAATGAAATCAAAGTTTTAAATAGGCCAGGACACTAGGATTTTTTTCCCCAAAGTGCTGAAATTTAAAAGGAACTGAAATCATTTGCATTCCTTCTACAATACTGGAATAACTGCTTAGTATTTCATTAACAAAAATAATTGAGGCAGTAGGAAATCAATAGAAATTGGATCCCACAGCCATCATAGCTTCACATAAATATACTGTTCTTTGACCCCTATTCCCTCAACTCTACCCATAAACATTGATAACGGATTTGAATAAAGCAACTTCTTAGTGTCATAGAATCTATCTCCCTCCTCCCTCATTTTATTGGTTAAGGAGCCAAAAATAATTCTTATTATGGTGAGAAACGTATCTTTGTCTAAGTGATGATCTTCTAGTACAGTCTCTTGAAAAAGAATAAGACAGGATGGCAGAGATTTAGAATTTAAAAAGGACTTTTGAAGTCCATAATCAATCCAGAAATTTTCCTAATTTGCTATAATTGTAGATAAGTTTCTCTTACTTCACATTTTTTAAAGCAAAGAGATAGTATAATGTACTAACAAGAGTTCTGAATTTGGAATAAAAATGCATTCAAATCCTATTTCTGAAAAATTACCTATGTGACCTATGTAAATTATTTAACCTCTCTCTGACTCAGTTCTCTTATAAGAAAAATAAATGAGTTGCACTAGATGACCTTTGATGTCTCTTTCAATTCTAGCAAAGATGTTGTAATACTAATTAATAAGACAAGTGATTTGAACATGACTTAGTAATATGGTCACCTGTCACTAAAGATGAACAGGAAAGGGAAAGAGGGATTTGTTATTTCTTATCATTAGTGTTTTAATAATCCTGATATTTGTTTAATGCTTTGTATGTTTCTCTGATTGCAGATGTACCAGGGAGCCAAGAAGTTGTTTTTTTTTTTCTTTTTTTTGAGGTAGGAACTAAATTCATATGTACTAGGAACTAAACATGAGTGGGGGACAAGATATTTAAATATTTTATTTTATTTTATTAATCCTATTTTATTAGGACTTCAATAATTGAAACTAGTCTCTAGATGCTAATAAATGTGGTTCTGCACCATGGGGCAGACAAAGTTTAAGAGGTTGGGGATCATTCAATTCAATATATTTATTCCACAGATAAAAAACTTATTTCTATATATTCCTTTACATGGCCTTTATATTTCAGAATCACATTGCGTTTCAAAAGTTAAATTTACAAATCCCTTTGAATACATTAAAAGAAATAAGCAATGTAATTTAATGGATTCAGCACTGGATTGTAGTCATAGAGACATAGGTTTGAATTTCATCTCTAATATTCACTTGCCATATGAATAAGACCAAGACCTTTTATTTCTCTCAATCTCAGTTTCTCATATATAAAATAAAGAAAATTATACTTGTAATATAATTTGAAAATTTTAAAGTCTCATAAGAGTATTTCCTGAAAAATAATTCTGCATGACATAGCTTAGGAAGGAGTTATATAAGCTGAAGAACTTTAGAGAAGGGAAAGGTGATGGCAAAGAATCTTGAATTAATGTCATATGAAGAGTAGTTGAAGAAATCTGGAATGTTTTATCTAATGAGGAGAAAAATCAAGGTGGGAAAATTGCTTCAATCTTTGAGTATTTCAAGGACTTCCATGTGAAAGAGTGATTAGACATTTTGGTTTGGTTCCATAGACCATTAATGAGTGGAAATTTCAAACATGCAAAATTATATTTCATTCCAGATGAATTTTCTTAACAACTAAATTTGTTAATAAGATTGGCTAATATGACAGAAAAGGAAACTGATAAATGTTGGAAGAATTGCGAAAAATTAGGACACTAATATACTGTTGTAATTATGAACTGATCCAACCATTATGAAGAGCAACTTGGAACTATTCCCACAAGGCTATAAACTTGTGTATATACCTATTGATTCCACAACCACACTACTAGATCTGTATTCCAAATCAATGTATCTCTCTCTCTCTCTCTCTCTCTCTCTCTCTTTCTCTCTCTCTCTCTCTCTCTCTCTCTCTCTCTCTCTCTCTCTCTCTGTATTTTAACAAATGAAATAGCCAGCATATCTTTTTTTGTGCATGGTGACAAAAAAAAGAAATTAAGTGCATACCTATCAATTGGGGAATAACTAAACAAATTGGAGAGCATGATTTTGATGGAATACTATTGTGTTATAATAGATGACAAGCAGGCTGTTTTCCAAAAAGAAAACTGGAAAGACTTATTTTTGAGAGCTAAAACTCAATAAGCAGACTGTTCCCTGAGATTCATATAACAACAATTATTTCTGCTCACCCTCTAGCAAATGTCATCATGGGATTTAGGGTTTTCATATTAATGGGCATGATATGTGTAATGATTTAGATTTGTTGAAGCTTACTTATTTTCCAGAAGATCCTGACTTGAGAGCTGCAGATGCAGCTGATTTGCTGAAGCAGAAATTAATCAATTACATTTTCTGACATACTAATAATATATATGCATATAACCACTAAGTGAACTAAACCAGGTTCTGCATTCCTGTTGCTGCCATGTTAATTCCGGATATATGCCCTGCTGAATGATCACAAGGCTTAAGGACCCTAAGAACTTGAGACAATCACAAGGTTCTCTTTCCATAGGACCAAAGAACTTCTGTATTGTCCTCCCCAAATGGTTGCATATATGAGAGTGCCATGCCAATTGTTGAGTTCAAATCTAAGAATTGACTATGTTATGACACAACCTCTTGTCGTTTTCATGCTTAAAAACACTACCCCTGCCACAAGCAAAGAATCCCTTCTTTTCAGGGGACTTCATTTGGAAGCCTGTTTTCCTTCCTCTGAAATTTAACTACATGATTCCTGAACTCACCTGCATTCCTAATTCACCTGACCCTTGCCTGCTCTCTTTTGCTCTGGTCACCCACAGGATAGAAAGTGGTTCAGTCTGATTTATATTTAAATTTTTCTTCTCATCTCTCATGCATTACTCAATTTCTTTTCTAACATATCAAAACTATCAAATTGCTTAAAAAATTGCATAAAAACTCTCTTCCAGTCTTTTTCCTTTACTCTGTATCTTTCTCTTTCTGTCAAATGTGTAACTTGTAAACAACATATTGTAGGATTCTGTTTTTTTATCCTCTATGCTATTATGGGAGAGTTCATCCCATTCACATTCACAGTTATGATGGGTAGCTCTCCATTTCCCTCCAACTCATTTTCTCCCGTGTATATACTGGTGCTCTCTATTTCTATGCTGTCCTAAATATGTTTCATTTTGTTTGATCTACTCCATGCACTACCTTATTTTCTACCAACCTCTCCCCCTTCTCTTATTTTTTTTTCCTAGTATGTCCCTTCTATCCAGCCTCTTGCTTTTCTTTCCTCTTTCTCCTCCTATTTCTTTAGAGTGTTAACTAAATTTCCATACTCAGCTGAATGATCAAGTTATTCCCTTTATGAGCCAAAACTGATGAGAACAAGCCTCACAACCACTTTCCCCTTCCCCCTCTGTAATGGGACTTTTGTGCCTCTTCATGTGACCAAATTTGTCCCATTACATATTTCCTTCTCTTTTCTATGAGTATAGTTCTTTTTCCACCTCTTTAAGTCTTTTTTCTTTGATATCATCTATTACAGTCCATTCACAATCTTACTGTTCATCCATGTGATGATCCGTCTGTCTGGTCCAATAACAGATGCAGTTCTCTAGAGTTACAAATAGCATTTTCCCCATATAGGGATATAAAAATTTAATTTTTAAATAATTCATATTTTCTCCCTGTTTTCTATGCTTCTCTTGAGTCCTGCATTTGAAGATTATTTTTTCTGTTTAGTTCTGGCATTTTTCAATAGAAATGATTGAAATTTTCTAACTTCATTGAAGATCCATGCCTCACTGGGTAGTTAATTCTAGATTGTAAACCCAGGTCCTTTTCCTTCTTGAATATAGTATTCCAATGCTTTATTGTAGAAGCTGCAAGTTACTGGGCAATCCTGACTGTTGCTTCTTGGTATCTGAATTGTTTTTCCTGGCAGCTTGAAGCATTTTTTTCCCTTGAGAATGTCATTCTGGAGTTTTGCAACAAAATTCCTTGGGGTTTTCTTTATGGGATCTCTTTCCAAAGGCGATTTATAGATTCTCTCAATGGCTATTTCCCTTTTTGATTTTTTTTTTAATTTTTATTTTATTTGCATAACATATGTGTGGGTAATTCTTCAACAATAACCCTTACATAGCTTTCCGTTACAAATTTTTCCCCCCAACTCCCCACCCCTCCCCTAGATGGCAGGATATCTAATACATGTTAATTATGTTAAAATATTGGCAAATCGGATATATGTATACATATTTCCAAACTTATCATTGGTGTGCAAGAAAAATCTTATCTACACAAACGATATATCAGATAAAGGAAACACAATGTAAGCAAACATCAATCAAGGAGTATGAGAATGTTATGTTGTGGTCCACATTTCGCATCCCTCTCTCTGGGTGTATATGGCTTTCTTCAGTGAACAATTGGAGGTGGTTTGAAACATTTCATTGTTGAAGAGAGCCATGTCCATCAGAATTGATCGTCATATAGTACTGTTGTTGCCATGTATAATGATCTCCTGGTTCTGCTCATTTCACTCAGCATCAGTTCATGTAAGTCTCTCCAGGCCTCTCTGAAATCATCTTGCTGGTCATTTCTTACAGAACAATAATATTCCATAATATTCATATACCATAATTTATTCAGCCATTCTCCAATTGAAGGGCATCTATTCAATTTCCAGTTTCTAGCCACTACAAAAAGGGCTGTCACAAACATTCTTACACATATGGGGCCTTTTTCTTCCTTTATGATTTCTTTGGGATATAAGCCCAATAGAAATGCTGCTGGGTCAAAGGGTATGCACAGTTTGATAACTTTTTGAGCATAGCTCCAAATTGTTCTCCAGAATGGCTGTATCCGTTCACAGCTCCACCAACAATGCATCAGTGTCCCAGCCCTCCCACAACCCGTCCAACATTCATCATTAACTTTTCCTGTCATTTTAGCCAATCTGACAGGTGTGAAGTGGTATCTCAGGGTTGTCTTGATTTGCATTTCTCTGATCAATAGTGATTTGGAGCACCTTTTCATATGACTATAAATAGTTTTAATTTCATCCTCTGAAAATTGTCTGTTCATATCCTTTGACCATTTACTGATTGATTGGAGAATGGCTTGAATTTTTATAAATATGAGACAATTCTCTGTATATTTTAGAGATGAGACCTTTATCAGAACCCTTAAATGTAAAGATGATTTCCCAATTTATTGCTTCCCTCCTAATCTTGTCTGCATTGATTTTGTTTGTACAAAAACTTTTTTAACTTAATATAGTCAAAGTTATCTATCTGGTTTTCAATTAAGAGTTCCAGTTCTTCTTTGGACATAAATTTATTCCATCTCCACAGGTCTGAGAGGTAAACTATATTATGTTCCTCTAACTTGTTTACAAAATCACTCTTTATATCCAGATCATGAACCCATTTAGATCTTATCTTGGTATGTGGTGTTAGATGTGGGTCAAGCCCTAATTTCTTCCACACTAGTTTCCAGTTTTCCCAGCAGTTTTTGTCAAATAGTGAATACTTATCCCAAAAGCTGGGGTCTTTGGGTTTATCAAAAACCAAATTGCTATAGTTATTGCCTAGTTTGTCTTGTGATTCTATCCTATTCCACTGATCGACTACTCTATTTCTTAACCAGTACCAAATGGTTTTGATGACCGCTGCTTTATAATATAGTTTTAGATCTGGTACAGCAAGTCCACCATCTTCAGCCTTTTTTTTCATTAATCCCCTTGAAATTCTTGACCTTTTGTTTTTCCAAATGAACTTTGCTACTATTTTTTCTAGATCTGTAAGATAATTTCTTGGGAGTTTGATTGGTATGGCACTAAATAAGTAAATTAGTTTGGGTAGTATTGTCATTTTTATTATATATCAGGCAGCCCTGACTTCCGCCCCGGCTGGAGTCCGATCGAGACCAGCGCCGATTTCCCCTGAGGCTAACCTTCTCCAGGGGTTCTTTCAAGGTAGATCTTTTATAGAAGTGCGTTGTAGTCCAAATGCTTGGCGAGGCCCTCACTCAGAAACCAGTTGGAAGGCTTACTTTGTCTGGGTTTGAGGGAATGTCGGAGGAGTTCACAGAGAAAGCTGTCCGCAGTTCGCCATCTTGGCTCCGCCCCTTCTTCTGATCATTTCTTATAGAAAAATAATATTCCATAACTTTCATATACCATAACTTATTCAGCTGTTCTCCAACTGATGAGCATCCACTCAGTTTCTTAGTTTCTTGACACTAGAAAAAGGGCTGCCACAAATATTTTTGCACATGTAGGTTCCTTTCCTTCCTTTAAGACCTCTTTGGGCTAAAGGCCCAATAGAAACACTTCTGGGTTAAAGGGTATGCACAGTTTGAAGACTTTTTGAGTATAGTTCCAGATTTCTCTCCAGAATGTTGGATCCGTTCACAGTTCCACCAACAGTGTATCAGTGTCCCAGTTTTTGCACTTCCCCTCCAACATTTGTCATTATCTTTTCCTGTCATCTTCACCAATCTGACAGATGTGTAGTGGCATCTCAGAGTTGCTTTAATTTTCATTTCTCTATCAATAGTGATTTGGAGCATCTTTTCACATGACTAGAAATGGTTTTAATTTCTTCATTTGAAAATTGTTCATATTGTTTGACAATTTATCAATTGAAAAATGAGTTGACTTTTTTAAAATTTGAGTCAATTGTCTATATATTTTAAAAATGAAGTCTTTATCAGAAAACTTAAATGTAAAAATGATTTCCCAATCTGTTGCTTCCCTTCTGATTTTGTGTGCATTAGTTTTGTTTGTACAAAACTTTTTAACTGAATAGAATTAAAATTATCTATCTGGTGTTCAATTATGACTTTCAGTTCTTCTTTGAACTTACTTCTTCATAGATCTGAGAGGTAAACAATTCTATATTATTCCAATTTTCTTATACTATCACTCTTTATTTCTAAATCTTGAACCTATTTAGATCTTTTTTTTATATGTTGTGTTAGGTGTGGGTTGAGCCCTAAATTTCTTCCATACTATTTTTCCATTTTCCAGCAGTTTTTGTCAAATAGTGAATTTTTATCCCAAAAGCTGGGGTCTTTGGGCTTTTCAAACATTAGATTGCTGTAGTTATTCACTATTTTGTCTTGTGATCCTAACCTATTCTACTGATTGACTCTGTTTCTTAGCCAGTATCAAATGGTTTTGATGACCCTACTTTACAATATACTTTTTTCGTCTGGCACAGCCTGGACACCTTGACTGGTAATTTTTTTTCATTAATTCCTTTGAAATACTTGTCCATTTGTTCTTCCAGATGAACTATGTTGTTATTTTTCCTAGATCTGTAAAATAATTTTGGGGAGTTTGATTGGTATTGCACTAAATAAGTAGAATAATTTAGGTAGAATTGTCATAATAATTATATTCACTCAACCTAGCCATGAGCACTTTATATTTCTCCACTGATTACATCTGACTTCATTTGTGTGCAAAGTGTTTTGTAGTTGTGTTCATATACTTCCTGACTTTCCTTTGGCAGATAGATTCATAAATATTTTATACTATTGACAGTTATTTCGAATGTAATTTCTTTTTGTATCTTTTGCTACTGGACTTTGTTGGTAAGATATAAAAATGCTGATGATTTATGTGGATTTATCTGGTAACTTTGCTAAAGCTGTGAATTTTTTCTAGTAGTTTTTTTAGTTTATTTTCTAGGGTTCTCTAAGCATACCATCATATCATCTTGAAAGAGTTATAATTTGGATTTTTCATGACCTACTCTAATTCCTTCAATGTCTTTTTCTTCTCTTATTGTCTTGCCAAAGCTAGCATTTCTAATAAAAATGAATGGTAATGGTGTTAGTGAGTAAGCTTGTTTCACTCCTGATCTTATTGGGAATGGTTCTAGTTGTTCCCATTACATATGATGCTTGCTGATGGTTTTAAATAGATACTATTGATCATTTTAAGGAAAATTCATTTATTCCTAGTGTTTTAATAGAAATGGGATCAATACTACTTTTCAAGAGTGTCATTGGAATGAAGTTGCTATTATTGTATAATTGAGTCTATGGCCTCACCCTGTCTTTCACCTTTTCTATTTCTATTTATTGTTTTGATATGACTTTATCTCCTTTGAACTTAGGTTCAATTCACTCTAGGCCATGTTCAATTTACACAGTTCACTTCTCTTCCCCTCCCAGTAGCAGCTGAAACAGAGACATCAAATTACATTTTGGAGAAAATATTCTCTTACCAAAGAGGTCTCTATAAGACAGTATTCTTACTCTTTCTTGCTTAATGGAAAATGCTTCCAGAACAATGGTTTTTATTTATTCTAGCAAGAACTAATTATAATCTTTCTTCCGTGATCTAACTTTCCTCACCCCCAATATGCTATCCATACTTTCCCATCATTCTAAAAGTAAGCAGCAACATTGAAATTCTTTTGTCTTCTTCTCTTCTGTCTTGATTAGTTTTTCCCAGGTTGTTTTCTTACTATTCTTAAGAAAAATTCTTTTGTACTATTCCACCACATAAGATATTGACTTGCATGAAGATTTTTTAAAGAAATATTAATTTATTGTTCCTTTGTAGTTTGTTTTTATTTCTTTCATTTTTCTGTTTTCTTAAATGCTTTAATCAGCATTCTTTTTAGTTTTCGTTTTTCAGAAAATATTCAATAAAAAAAGTAAATCAAATACTGATAAAGCCTCTGCTTTATGAAATTGCACCATCATTTATTTCATAACAAAAATGTATAATTACTTAAGTTTTATGTAAATGCAATGAAACATTGGTATGCAATATGAAATGAAAAAGACAAGTTTTATAAAACATATGAAAAGACTATGAAATTTACAATTCTAAAGGGAACAAGTAGAATTGAAAAATTTATACAATAATATTATAAAAGCAAATAATTTAAAGATATATAAGAATTATTACAAATGAAATAACCAATAATTATTTTAAAGCCAATGATGACACATGTACACAAATCCTGATATAGATGATAGACTCTTTGTGGAGAATGAGATATAAAAACACTTGGCTATTTGTTCTCCTCAATGGAAATGTCTCCCTACTGCTGTTCATTTTCTATTAATTTGTAATAAAGTAAATGTTTGAAGACATCAGACAAATTCACCCACCTTGTAGTTTTGTTTTTCTGTTCAACATTTGAGTTTTATAGCTTGCTTAAATATGGGTTCTTATATTTTAATTTTAATTTGTCCAAATACTATTTTCTCTTTTTTGAATTATATTTTCTTTATTTTGTTTAATTTTTACAACTTTTTATTTTCAAAATATAAACACAAATAATTTGACAACATTGACCTTTTATCTTTCAGCTTTTACCCCCCTCCACCCCACCGCCTCTCCAATATGGCAATGCAATATATATTAAACTTGTTAAAATATATGTTAAATCCAATATGTATAAACATATGTATACAATTCTCTTGCTGCTTAAGAAAAATTAGATCAAAAAAAGAAAGTGTATGAGTAAGAAAACAAAATGCAAGTGAATGACAAAAAGAGTGAGAATATTTATGTTGTGATACACATTCAGTTCCCAAAGCCCCTCTCTGGCTTCAGTTGGCTCTCTACATCACAAAATCATTGGAACTGGAATCAATCATCTCATTATTGGAAAGTGTCACATTCATCAGAATTTATCACCATATAATATTGATGTTGTCATGTAAAATGATCTGGTTCTGCTCTTTTCACTTAGCAAAAAAAAATTCATGTAAGTTTCCCCAAGCCTTTCTAAGATCATCCTCCTGATCATTTCTTATACAAAAACAATACTCCATAACTTTCATATGCCATAATGTATTCAGCCATTCTCCAACTGATACGCATCCACTCAGTTTTTAATTTCTTGCCACTACAAAAAGTACTGCCACAAACATATTTGCACATGTGGGTCCCTTTCCTTCCTTTAAGACTCTTTGGGATATAGGCCCAATAGGAAACATTTCTGGGTCAAATGGTAAGCACAGTTTGCTAATTTTTTGAAGTAAGTTCCAAATTGCTCTGCAGAATCCCTGTATCTGTTCACAATCCCACCAACAATGTATTAGTGTCTCCGTTTTCCAACATCCCCCAAAACATTTGTTCTTGTCTTTTCCTCTCATTTTAGCAAATCAGAGAGGTGTGAAATGGTATCTAAGAGTTGTCTTAATTTGCATTTCACTGATGAATAATGATTTAGAGCATTTTTTCAATTGATTAGAAATGGTTTTGAATTTCTTCATCTGAAAATTGTTTGTTCATAGTCTTTGACTATTTATCAACTGAAAAATGAGTTGAATTCTTATAAATTTGAGCCAATTCTCTATATATCTTAGAAATTATGCCTTTATCAGAAATTGTAAATGTAAAAATGATTTCCCAATGTATTGCTTCCTTTATGATCTTGTGTGCATTAGTTTTGTGTGTACAAAAATTTTTAACTTAACATAACCAAAATCATCTATCTGGTGTTCAATTATGAGTTCCAGTTCTTCTTTGGACACAACTTCCTTATTTCTCAGAGGTAAATGATTCTATATTATTCTAATTTGCTAATAGCATCATTCTTTATGTTTAAATCCTGAACCTATTTAGATCATTTTTTTTGTATGTGGTATTATGTGTGGTTTGAACCCTAATATCTTCCATACTAGTTTCCAATTTTCCCAGCAATTTTTGTCAGATTGTGATTTCTTATACCAAAAGCTGTGGTCCTTGGATTTGTCAAATACTAGATTGTTATAATTATTGGTTGTAATCCTAATCTATTCCAATGATTGACTACTCTTTTAGCCAGTACCAAATGGCCTTCATTAGAATTTTTTTCATTAATTCCTTTGAAATTCTTAACCTTTTGTTCTTCCAGATGAACTTTGTAATTATTTTTTCTAAATGTGTAAAATGATTTCTTGATAATTTGATTGGTATGACACTAAATAATTAGATTAATTTAGATAACATTGTCATTTTTTAATATTTGCTTGGCCTATCCGTGAGCACTTGCTATTTTTCTCACTAATTAGGTCTGATTTAATCTGAGTGGAAAGTGTTTTGTATTTGTGTTCATATAGTTTCTGATTTTACCTTGGCAGATAGATTCCCAAATATTTTATACTGTTGGCAATTAGTTGAATGGAATATTTTTTGGTATCTATTGCTGCTGGAGTTACTTGGTAATATATAAAAAATGCTGATGATTTATATAGATTTATTTGTATCCTGCAACTTTAATAAGTCGTGAATTGTTTCTAATACTGTTTAGTTGATTATCTAGGGTTTTCTAAGTATACCATCATAACATCTGCAAAGAGTGATAATTTGCTTTCCTCATGACCAACTTTAATTCCTTTAATCTCTTTTACTTCTCTTATTTCCAAAGTTAGCTTTCTAATACAATATTGGATAGTAAAGGTAATAGTGGCCAACCTTGTTTCACTCTCAATCTTACTGTGAATGGTTCTAGTTTGTCTCCATTATATATGATGCTTGCTGATGGTTTAAATAGATGCTACTGATCATTTTAAGGAAAAGTCCATTTATTCCTATACCATCTAGTATTTTTAATAGGACTGGGAGATATTATATCAAATGTTTTTTCTTCATCTACTGAGATAATCATACGATTTTTGTTAGTTTGGATATTGACATAGTCAATTATGCTAATAGTTTCCTAATATTGAACCAGCCCTGCATACCTAGTATAAATTCTACTTGTTCATATTAAGTTAAAGATGACTTTCTGTAATCTCATTGCTAATATATTATTTAAGATTTTTCCATCAATATTCATTAGGAAAATTGATCTATAATTTTTTCTCAGTTTTCAGCCTACCTGACTTAGCTAATAGCACATTATCTGTGTCATAAAAGGAATTTGGTAGGACTCCTTCTTTCCCTATTTTTTCAAATAGTTTATATAGTATTGGAATTAATTGTTCTTTTTTTTAATAAAGCTTTTTATTTGCAAGACATATGAGTGACCTTTCAACATTGACCTTTGCAAAAAAACTTTTTTTTTCCCAAGCTTTTCCTTTCCTTCCCCCCACCCCCCACCCCTAGATGACAGGTAATCTAATAGATGCTAGATAGAATAAATTATATGATAAATACAATACATGTATACATATCTATACAGTTATCTTACTGCACAAGAAACATCAGATCTAGAAAGAGAAGAAGCAAAAAAAATAACCTAAGAAGGAAAACAGAATGCATGGAAATGCAGAAAGCGTTAAAATGCTGTGTTGTGGTTCACTCTCAGTTCCCACAGGCCTCTCTGGATGTATATGACTATCTTCATCGCAGCACAACTGGTTTGAATCACATCATTGTTGAGGAGAACCATGTCTATCAAAATTGATGATCGTATAGTCTTGTTGCTGTGTATAATGTTCTCCTGGTTCTGCTGATTTCACTCAGCTTCAGTTCATGCAACTCTCTCCAATTCTCTCTGAAATCCTCCTGTTGGTCATTTCTTACAGAACAATAATATTCCATAACATTCATATACAATAATTTATTCAGCCATTCTCCAATTGATGGGCATCTTTTCAATTTCCAGTTTCTTGCCACTACAAAAAGGGCTGCCACAAACATTTTTGCACATGTGGGTCCCTTTCCCTCCTTTAAAATCTCTTTGGGATCTAGGCCCAGTAGAAACACTGCTGGGTCAAAGGGTATGCACTGTTTGATAAATTTTTGAGCATAGCTCCAAATTGCTCTCCAGAATGGTTGGATCCGTTCACAGTTCCACCAACAATGTATCAGTGTCCCAGTTTTCCCACATCCCCTCCAACAGCTATCATTATCATTTCCTGTCATTTTAGCCAATCTGACAGGTGTGTAGTGGTATCTCAGAGTTGTCTTAATTTGCATTTCTCTGATCAATAGTGACTTGGAGCACCTTTTCATGTGACCGGAAATAGTTTCAATTTCTTCGTCTGAAAATTGTCTTCTCATATCTTTTGACCATTTGTCAATTGGAGAATGGCTTGAATTCTTATATATTTGAGTCAATTCTCTATATATTTTAGAAATGAGGCCTTTATCAGACCCTTTGGATGTAAAAATATTTTCCCAGTTCACTGCTACCCTTCTAATCTTGTCTACATTCATTTTGTTTGTAGAAAAACTTTTCAACTTGATATAGTCAAACTTATCTATTTTGTGATTAATGCTGACCTTAGTTCTTCTTTGGTCACAAATTCCTTCCCCCTCCACAGGTCTGAGAGGTAAACCATCCTACATTGTTCTAATTTGTTTATAATATCATTCTTTATGCCTAGATCATGAATCCATTTTGACCTTATCTTGGTATATGGTGTTAGGTGTGGGTCAATGCCTAATTTCTTCCAGACTAGTTTCCAATTATCCCAGCAGTTTTTGTCAAATAGTGAGT
>JAJPUD010016133.1:0-33855 GCA_023553655.1 Myrmecobius fasciatus | reverse complement strand
CACTTCCTTTTCTCACTACTACAAATATAATACTTGAGAAGAAAGCCCATCAGTGTCAGCAGCTGCCTTCTATGACCTGCAGGCTCAGTGGAGCACAGGCTGGATTCCCACATAGTGCCCTGCATCTTGTTCTCAGCTCTGCAGAGAGAGTAGTACAATCCTGAAGAGATTAACCTGTCAATCAGAAGAGACACCTCATCCTCCTCACAGCACAGGCCGTATTATGTGGTGAAATCTTTTATCTGGAACTCCAGCTAACATCATATTAGTTCTCTCCCTTTGTGAATCTGCCTGTGTAAATACACGAAGCCATAAAATGACATGGCTTTATTGGGCTAGCATGGCTTGGACTGTAAATAATGATAATACCTGTAACAATAGTCTTGCAGCATATTTCTGTAGCACTTTATCCTTTTCAAAGCATCTTTTATATATTAAGGAACTAGAAGGCAAGGGATTTTGTCCATTCACTTAAAAGGCTACAAGTGGAAGAATACTGATCAGCAATCAGAAAAGCAACACTCAGCTTGACTGTTAATGCTTTCTAATGTGTCTGGGAAGCACACTCCTTCTAGGTCTCAGTTTCCTCATTTGTAAAATGATAGGGTTGGACAAGATACATGGGTTGGCAAATTAAATCTGGACTTCCTCTCTTCAGATACTTTGTGTTTTTTTTCTTTTTAAAGAACAACAAAAATGTAAGCATCATCAATAGAAAAAGCATTCTTAGCATGGGAGAAAGTACCAGAAACAGTTAACAAGTAAGAGCTGACCACTGGTTCACAGTTTACTGATTTCTGCAGTAGAATATTTTTTAATTAAACCTTTTTATTTTCAAAATATATGCATGGCTAATTTTAAACATTCATTCTTCCAAAACCTTGTGCTTCAAATTTACTCCTCCCTTCCCCTCATCCCCTCTCCTAGATAGCAAATAATCCAATATATGTTAAATATGTGCAATTCTTCTATGCATATTTCCACAAATACGCTGCACAAGAAAAATCAGATCAAAAAGGAAAAAAAATGAAAAAGAAAACAAAATGCAAGCAAACAACAAAAAAAGTGAAAATACTATGTTGTGATCCACACTCAGTTCCCACAGTCCTCTCTCTGGGTGCAGATCACTCTCTATAGAAGATCTTTAAATCTTATCTTGCTATAAAAATGTATATTTCTATACAATGTTCTGGGTAGAGCACAATTGATATGGAAATGAAGGAAAACAAATGTTTTCCCTCCATTCTGGAATTGTCTTAAATGGAATTTCATTTACTCATCTGTTTAAAAGTTGAAGGTACTGTTTTTCACATTTGCCTTTGTCTCTCCAGTGACTAGTAGAGCATCTCACACATTTTAAATTAGAATTATGATTTCATTGAATAAGAAAACTCTCCAACAATGCAGATGAGCACCTGCTAAGCATTCTATAGTTTTTGAGAGTGTCTTGGGTAGTGAGAGGTTTAAGTAACCTGCCCAAGTTTATACAACAAATAAAAATTAGAATTAATACTTGAATCCAGGTCTTCCTTATTCTGAGGTCAGATCTCTGTATTCTATGACATTGTCCCTTATCTCACTTACTTGTTTTTCATTTGTGTTCAACTCTGTGTCACCCCACAGAATTTGCCCAAGGGTTTTTCTTGGCAAAGATATTAGAGTGGTTTGTTCTTTCCTTCTCCAATGTGTCCCTATTTTGCATATGATGAACAGAGGCAAATATGGATTAAATGACTTGTCCAGGGTAACACAGCTAGAAAATATCTAAGGCTGACTTTGAACTCAGATCTTCCTGACTCCAAACCTGGTGTTCTATCCACTGTGCCACCTAGCTGCCCTATCTTGCTCATAAGTAAGCATTTAATAAGCACATATTGAATTGATCAAATTGAATACAATATAGGGTGGTAATGATTATGAAAGGCCTTGAATTACAGTCAAATGACAAACTTTTAGACAGTTGGCAGTAGGAAAGGTTGTGGTATCATGAGTAGAGAAGTGACATGATCAGATCTATAATGTTCAACAATTAATTGATTTGGTAAACTCAAATATTGATAACCATTCCAATTGGTACAGATAGCAAACCACCTGTTTGATTGCAGCCTATTTAATTCTTGTCTGCATTTAGCTAGAGGACTGCTGATGAGTATTTTTAGAGTCTGCTGGTACTAAGCTAGTATTCAGGCTATTTATTTGTTAGTCTTTGCTTTTGCGATATAAATGGTCTAGCTTCTTTAGTGATAATGTATTCTCTGTATATCATTTACAATATATAAAGTCCATTTATTATTTTTGATGACATTATATTCTATTGACAGATATTTCAATTATATTTTAATTATTCATAATTTTGACTTTTTAAAGTCTGGATATTCCATGAATCTTAGGCACACAGCATCATCAGGAAAATAATACTGCTGGTATGCTGGAGCCGTTTCTTATTGGCATGTGGAAAGATGATGGTTAAATTGCCAGTGACCACATTTATGTCCCACAAATTGACAAATGCTACAAAGGAATTAAGTATCATTATGTTGATTTCTCATACTTAAAAAGCTGATGTAGAAAATGTTAATGATGTAGATTAAACTTAAAATTATTTTTCCCCCAGAGTCAATTGTTAAAATTTTACTAGCACACTTGAATAATGTACTAAGTTTGATTTTTGTGCCAATGAGCAGCTCAGAAAAGCTCTGTAAAAATTGGTAAATGCAATCCAGTGTGGTCATTTTAAACATAGCTCTTTGTTAATTTTCATTGATTTCTGATGGATTAACTAAGTAAAGTGCCTATCAAATTGTAAAATATAATCTGAAATGCAGGCATTCTTAAATTTGTTTGTTTATATGTTTAAATTTTGACTTCTCTTGAGTCTTCATGAACTGTTAAATAAGTAGACTCTCTGTTACTCTAACGCTCAATACAATCAATACTACATCATTTGCAAATGGAGACATATGGAGAACTTTACCATACATTTAACTATATGCAGGATGCCTTCATTAATAATGGTTAATAATTTTGATGAACATACACATCCTTATTTTATAAATAAAGGATCATTATACAAAGTTATTCCCATAGTTTCATAAATTAAGGAAAGTTACAGAATCTAAATAAATGAAAGACACAGTTGTGAAAGAGAATCTTTAAGGCTGTGTTTTTCTCTGATTTAAATGCCTTTCTTATAATCAATATACAATAACCACAATGGTACCTTAAACTCTTTATCTTTAACTGTGTGACCATGAATATGTGATTGGCTGTAGAATACTGTTTGCCAAAACCTGTTTTTCACCCACATACACACACATATATGGATGTATATTTATATATGGTAAAGCAATTGGGGTTAAGTGACTTGCCCAGAGTCATACTGCTAGTAAGTGTTAAGTGTCTGAGGTTGGATTTGAACTCAAGTTCTCCTGACTCTACAGTCGGTGCTCTATGCACTGAACCATCTAGCTGTCCCTACTTCTTATATTTTCAAATGCAATTCAAAACATGCATTAATTATTCTAAAGATGTTTTAAAGAAGAGAAAGCGGTTAATATTTATTTGTTTATATTTAGAAATGAGAAAGTAGACTAATATATTTTTAAATAAAATTTATTAAGCTTGGCTCCACGATACAGAACTAAGAGAAACGTTAACAAGTTTCAAAGAGGCAAAATCTTCCAAACCATATCCAATGTGGAATGGATTGCTTCATTAGGTGGTGGCCCACCCCTTACTAGAGACTGTTAAGTAAACACAAAACGACTACTTGTATTATATGCCAAAGAAGAATTCTTTTTCAGGTATTGGTTAGATTATGTGGTTTTTAAGGTTCCTTCTAAGAGATTCTGTGATTTTTAAGAGAGTGAATGTTAACTTTCACCGAGGTCATGCTATGAAGAAACAGTCTTAGCACGACCTTAAAAATACCTTGGCAGAAAGAATTACCTTCTAGAAGTGTTCAGAAATAATATCTTTACACATAGGAGTTTTTAGAAAGGGAATATGCAATTCTCAGACTTGAATGATTCAGATAAAATTCAATATGGAAATAGAATGTGTAATGATTCTGTGATAAAACACAATAAAAGAAATCAATATGTACTTTTGGGGAAAGTTATATTTTCCACACAGGAATCCAGTAAACAAGATGTTTGCATGCTTCTTCCTGAATTAGACTGTAAGCTTTTTGAGAGGAGAAAATTATTATTTTTTGTCTTTGTATTCTCATGCTTTGCACAGGGTCTGCCATATAATAGGCACCTAATAAATGCTTATTGAATTGATTTGACTTCTGATTAATGTAACTAAATGAAATGGCAATCAATTATTTAGGCTGAATTCCTCACATGTGCATCCCTTTTCCCATTATTTTGTATCTTCTTGTCAAACATTTTACTTCTGCCTAGCTTCAACTCTGCAGGTGATACTATTGGATTCCTTGTCTGCATTTTCTGCAAGAGAAACAGATATGTCTTTGCACAGAATAGATTAGGAGACATCAATGTTATCTCAGAGCTGTTCAAAACCTTTAGTTTTAAAGATACTGAATTCAGTCAATAGTATAGCTCATAAGAGCCTTTTGTCTGCATGTTTTTCCCCTTATGAAGAATCAAATTTTGTCTCTGACAGCTGTTGTCTCCTATTTTCAACCTGCCATAATGAGTTTCAGGATTTCAATGCTGCTGCCCAGAAGTAGTGGTGGAACCTGAATAATTGGTTTGGAAGTGTGAAGAAATTGAACAAAAGAAAGGAACAAATATGGTGTCATTTTTATCCTTAAGCTATCAGTCTGAGAATTACTTATCCCTGGCAGAATTGCAGAAGAACAAACTGTCACAAATGAAGGAATATTAGAGAACATCTAATCCATTTTACAAGTTAGGAAACTTAGACCCTGATAAATAAAATGACATAACCAAGGCCATATAAGGCAATATGTAGCATAGTTGGAACTAAACTTAATTCTTCTTATACAAAGTCAAATGTTCTTTTTGTCACATTTCCTCTAGAACTGGTTGCTCTCCAAATCGCAACATATGCCACAATTTCTATATGCTCTATACACAATAACCTCTACAGATTTCCTTGTAAATAACATAAAACAATTTAGAATGTTAAACACAAACAAAAATGTGGCACAAGAAGAAAATTTAATTGAAACATACAGAGTGACTAAAACAATAGGTACATGTTAATAAATATCTCCACATTTATGGGCATAAATGTCTAAGGAAAAAGAAAGGACCTATTAACTCAAACAAATGGCTAGGCCTGTAAAACAAAAAATTCAAAAGTCAAAAAGGTAATTTCTATGTAAAATAATATCAATAGCACTTCTCTAATAGCAACGAACTCAAAACAAAGAAATGCCACAACCTGAGGAATGACTAAATAAAATATGGTATATAAATATAATGTAATATAAAGATATTTTAACATATGCTAAACAGAGATACATATAGGAAGAACTGGATGAACTGAGGCAAGGTAAAACAATGAACATAAGATACATAATGTCTACTAACATATAAATGGAATGAATATCCCCCTCAAAATACAAGGATGCACCTTCTTCCTCCTTTGCAACTTTGTTCAGTCATGTCTGACTTTGTGACTCCATCGATCATATTGAATGTGGGGTTTTCTTGGCAAAGATACCAGAGTGATTTGCCATTTCTGTTTCCAGTGTATTAAGGTAAATAAAGGTTAATTGATTTGTCCAGGGTCGCATAGCAAGTAAGTGTGCAATGTCAGAATTTGAATTCAGGTCTTTCTGAGCCCAAGCCTAGTGCTCTATCCACTGAGCCATCAGCTGTCTCTCTTCCTTTGCAGAAAGAAAAAAAATATATGAGCATGGAATTATGTATATAATGTTGCTTTTGGCTGATGTGTTGGTGAGTATGGCTGAACTACTTTTTTTGTTGTTTTTGTTTTTTGTCTGTTTTTGTTTTTGTTTTACTTTTTGCTCTAGGGGATAGGTCACCGAGATGGGGATGAAAAATGGGATGCTGGTGATATAAATAGGATAAAGAAAATTTTAGAAAACTAAATATAGAATATTCATAGTTTAGAAGAAGTATGGTATAATGAAATTTTTACTGCATATAAAGTTGGGAGAATGGGTGTCAGCATTCTAAATGCTGACATAGAAATAGTGCTCCTTGAGCCACTACAGCCCTATGGAATACTATAGGTTGGCAGTGTTTCTCAGAGAGTGGCTCTGAGGTACTAGGAAGAGCCAGTGAGGCAGCCTTCTCACTTCTGGTTACTGCAACTGGACTGCTGAGATTGATGAATTATTTTTCAAGAACACTTTGTTGAGTTAAATTGTACCTATCAATGACTGTCGCCTGCCTCTTCTTTGTGTTACAGCTAGATTTTTCTCTTTTATGGTTGTCTGATATCCAGCTCTCCCTCCTCCATTGTGCGAATCCGTATACAATGCCTACAGCCTAAAACAGGTGTGGGCCCAGCAGCGTTAGTCAGGGTTATCCTTGTTTTGTCCTAGGTAGAATGTGGTTTCCTTATGGATCTTATGAAGAAATCTTGCTTAATGGTCTACCTATTATTAATAAGATCAGAGAATGCATCTATGTCCTCAATACCTATTAGTTCCAGAATTATATTGCGATTGATTTGGGGTACGAGGATGCAAGTATTTATTAGGGATCTATGTAACCTGAGCTCTTGTCATCAAAGATATGTATAACTAGGCAAGTCACATATTCGTAGAGTCTCAGTTTTTTCCTTTGTTAAGACAGATAACTTCTACCTTATTATTGACTAAATGGTTGCCAGATGGTTCCCTTTGAATGATCCTCTTTAGTACCACCTTGGGACACATGAGGAAGATTGTCTTCTATTTCTTTCACCCATTCTCCTTGACTTCAGAATGGACACCAATAATATCTGAATTCTTTCTTTTTACCACAAAAACCTTTCTAAATTGCTCAAAGTAAAAAAAAAAAAAAACTTCTAAATCACTCCAAAGTCAAATCTCTGTGGATATCCTAATGAGGAAATTTTCACCTCTTAATTCTCTCTTTTTTTTTTTGCTAAACTCAAGGTATAAAAATGACTCCCTGTGCTCCCTATGGTTGGTGATAGAAGTCTTTTCTCTCTATTCAGGGGCTATGAGTACATGGCATCCCAAGAAAAGACTGGCACAGATGGGACTGACTCCTATTTGTATCTTTTTTTCCTTTGGTACAGAGTTTTAAAGTTTAGAAAGGCACCTGCTGCCTTTCCCCATATGCACCCAAGAATCAGTGTATAAACTCCTTGGAAGGTTGTGTCAGAAATAACATCAAAAGAGAAAATATACTGGAAAGAAAAGAGCCTAA
This sequence comes from Myrmecobius fasciatus, assembly GCA_023553655.1. Lineage (NCBI taxonomy): Eukaryota > Metazoa > Chordata > Mammalia > Dasyuromorphia > Myrmecobiidae > Myrmecobius > Myrmecobius fasciatus. The sequence goes on along the minus strand of JAJPUD010016133.1, from coordinate 26,509 downwards.
TTGGCATCTACTGTGCTTTACTCATTGGAGTGAAATGTAAAATAGTGAGCAGCTTTGTTGCCAATTTACCGAAGAGGCTTACATATTAGTTTCTCAAGCTGGCATAGATGTCTTAGACTAGAACCCAAAAGAACATTATTCCTCAGGAAAAATAGTTGAGGGAAGGAACATAAAATTGGAGCACAATGGAACCTACTTCTTCTACTGAGGAGAAAGGAAACCACAGAATTATGAATCCAGAACAATCCATGAGGCTAGGTAAACAGCAAGCAGGGGTGAAGCCACAATCCCAGTGGCTTCAATCTAGTGGTATCTGACTAGCTGCTCTATAGATTATGATACAGGAATAATTCTTTAAAAGGATCATGCTGCTTTTGTATAAACTAGTATATGTGGTTTTTGGATACTTCATCAGGCAGAAAAAAACTTGACCTTCACCTTTAAGTGACTCAATTAGATGTCTTCATCATCTATTTCTCCTAATTTTCTAAGAAGAGCTCATTCTCATCTATATGATCATGTTTATCTAAAATACCTGTATCCAATTACTGAATGTAAATTAAAATTCTTGTGCTTCTACCCAAAGAATACTTCAGGGAAAAAAAAGTTAATTTCCCTTTCAACCTCCATTTGGCAATTTTGAAAACAACACTGAACTGGAGAATCAGATTCCAGTGGTGTGGAAGTTATAGGTGCTGGTGGGTGACAATCTCAATTAGATTTAAAATGCCACAAAGAAAAGAAACCATATCACTCTAACTACAATTCACATGGGGAAAGTGAAAGAACATGGTAGCCCCCTTAAAAAGGGCCTACTTATAGGGCATAGGAAACATGTTTCATTGGACACAGCACATTTAAAATACTCAGTTAAAAAGGTATTCATTAAGTGTCTACTAATAAGAAAGGAACTATGGAAACCAAAACAGGGTCCTCTAAGAGCTTACATTCTCCTGAAAAACAAAGAAAAAATAATGTGCTATAAGTTTTCCCCCTGAAGAAACAAGGCAGAAGGAAAACTTTCAGATAAAAAGCATATTTAGTTATAAAAATGTAATTGGGAAGAATTCTCTGGACTTGGTGTTTTCACATGTTAAATTAAAGAACTGAACTAGATGAACTTAAAGGTCCTTTTCAAACCTTAACATTCCATATTTTGAAATTGCTTGTAGTTATAGCATTCTAGGTCCTAATTTTCTTTATTCAAAGTAAATAGCAAATTCGCAGAACTAAATTACCCTGTAATTTTAAAAGGGGAAAATAACTTCCCCCCACAATATTTTACATCTATCCTTCTATGGAATTAACACTAGTATTTAAAGTATTCATATTCATTATTTAGAATATATTAAAATGAATTATCTGAATCTCTATCCATTAAGGTTCTCTTCTCTTTCTTTATTGAAATATATATTAGAAAAGAAAATAGGGTAACAACCTAGATCTATGCTTTGAAGGAAAAGAAAACAGATAAAACAAAAAATGAAAAGTAATAATTTTGTATCAATTATAAATAGTTATTTTATTCAATAACAATAAATAAAGTTGTAGAATAAATAGTTAGGAGATCATTCCACTAAAGAATATTCCAATGGAAAAAAGGTATATGTCTTTGATATAAGATAAAAAAGCCTTATAATTAATTCAAACTAGAAGGAGTTGGCACACAGGAAAATCTTTTTTGAATGAGGTTATATATCCATATACAACATATTTAGACTTAAAGTATGTCAAGAGCATCTAGCACATAGAGGATGGTGGTGAGTATATGGACCAAAGATGAAATGGTATAGTCAATGAGAAAGAAAAATCATGGTAATAGAGTGACTAGAATTTGACCATAGGATTTAGGTCATAATATGATTTCTATCATGGAGCACTTCTTCAATCCACGTTGCTTTCCTGATAAGTTTCAGAATAGACATAATAGGAAATGAAGAGAACAAAGCAAAGAAAATCTGTTTTTTTAAAGGTGCACCCAAAAAAAGCTAATGAAAAGGAGTCAGAAAATAGAAGAGGTTGTAGGTTTTGAACTAATCACTTAACTGAGAAAAGGTGGATAAAAGAGAAGGGGGAGAGAGACAACAAATAATAACAGAAATACAAAAAAAATCAATAATCTGTGTAAAGTATGATTTCTAAAGAAAGTAAACATGTAAACAAAGGGTACAGAAACTGGAATTGGGAAGGGGATGATAAAAGAAAAAGGTGAGAAAAATATGGAAATGGTGTTGCATCAAATAAGTTTAAACAAAATAAATCATGGACAATTAGTATTAACTTAGGAAGGATGTAAAAGAAATCTTGGGAAAAATGACTAGTATATTTAATTATAAATATATAATTATATATAATTGTATATTTAATTCACCATTAGTGAATTAAATATACAATTCAAATTAGAAAACCAAGAGGGAAAATCTTAGAAGAGAAGAAATAAGGTGGGAGACCAAAAATAAATAAATAAATAAATTTACAATAGACCAAAAAAAAAATAAAAAAGCTGTTTGATTACATTAAAAAGTTTTTGCACAAGCATAACCAACAGATTAAAAGGGAAGTACAAAGCTGGGGGAAAGATCTTATAACCAGTATTTCTGGTAAAGGTCTCAAATGACAAAAAAGGTACAAAAGTTCAGTGAAGAAAATAGTTCCTTAAAAGTTACAATTGAGGAAATATAATCTAATGACTTTGTAAGAAATCAAGAAACAATAAAACAAAACCAGAAGGAGAAGAACAAAGAACAAAGACAATGTGAAATATCTCAATGGAAAAACAACTGATATGGAAAATAGATCCTGGAGAGATAATTTTAAAATTATTGCACTATCTGAAAACCATGGTAAAAATAAAAGAGCCTCCAAATGATCATTCAAGAAAATATCAAGGAAAACTTCCATGATATTATAGAACCAGAGGATAAGAGAGAAATGTAAAGAATCCATTGATCACCTCCTGAAAGGGATCCCAAAATGAAAACTCCAAGGAATATTATAGCCAAATCCTAGAGCTCATAGGTCAAGGTGAAAATATTGCAAGGACCCAGAAAGAAACAACTTAATTATTGTGGAGCCAGTCAGGAGAGCAAAAGATTTTGCACCTTCTACATTAAAGGATCAGAGGGTTTGGAATATGATATTCTGGAGGGCAAAGGAGTTAGGATTATAAACAAGAATCATCTACCCAGCAAAAATGAGTATAATCCATGAAAGGGAAAAATAAATCTTCAATGAAATACAGAACTTTCAAGCATTCTTAAAGAAAAAACCAGAGAGGAATAGAAATTTGACCTTCAGATAAACATAAAAGAAAGTGATCTCCAGATAAGCATAAAAAGGGAAACAGAAAAGGGAAATCATAAGGACTCAATAAAGTTAAAAGTAGGAACGATTTCCCAAATGATGAGTGATCAAGAGATTGGAACAGTTTTCAGATGAAGTAATCAAAGGTATTTATAATCATATAAGAAGTCAAATGAGAATTGCTATTGATTGGAAAAATGCAAATTGAAACAAATCTGAAGCAATACCTCATATCTAATAGATTGGGTAATAGGAAAGAAAAGGAGAATGATGAATGTTGGAGGGGATGTAGAAAAAAATGAGACATTAATGCATTGTTGGTAGAGTTGTGAACTGATTCAACTATTCAAAGTAGTAATTTGGAACTATGTCCAAAGAGCTGTAGAACCATGTACATCCTTTGATCTAGTAGTGCCACTGCTAAGTGTGTACCCCTCCCCCCCCAAAAAAAGATAAAATACAAGGGATAAAAAGACATGTATGTACAGAAATACTTATAGCAGATCTTCTCCTGTGCCAGGGAGTTGGGAATTTAGGGGGATGTCCATCCACTAGAGAATAGGTAAACAAATTGTCCCATGTAATTGTGATGAAATTCTATTGTTTTATAAGAAATTGAGGAAGATGCTCTCAGAAAAATGTGGGAAGACTTAGATGAGCTGGCGCAAAGTGAAATACACTGTATACAAACAGAAATATTCTAAGATGATCAGCTTTGAATAACTTAGCTATTCTCAGCAATACAGTGATCCAAGCAATTCTGAAGAATTTAGCATTAAAAATACTATCCATCCACAGACAAAGAACCGAGAGTGTCTAAATAGGGATTGAAGAAAATTTCATTATTTTTCTTGATTTTTTTTCCTATGTTTTGTTTCACAACATGACATAATGCCTTTTGCAGGACTACATCTGTTTGTACAAATTTCTTGCTTTCTTATTGTGGGGCAAAGGGAAGAAGGGAGAGAACATAAAGCTCAAAGTTTTCAAAACAAATGTTTAAAATTGTTTTAATATGTAATTAGGGGAAAATAAAATTCTAAGAATTCAATAAGATTTAAAAAATGAAATGTTATAAAAACTTGAGAAAGTACTTTTCCAAATTCCTTGTATTAAAAAAATCATACTAATTTCTAGTCTAGAGAATGATTTTACAAAAAAGAAAGAACACCATGTACTAATATCATTAATGAATATTGATTCAAACATTTAAAAAAAACATTTGTGGCAAAAAGACTAAAGCAATATATTCAAAATAATTTAACATAATCCAATGAGATTTATATCAAAGAACCAATGATATTTCAATATTAGGAAATAATGAACATAACATTAAAATCAGAATTATTCTGAAAGACAAGGGGAAACACTTTGGCAAAGTTCAAAATTCACTTATGCTATAAAAATTTTACAAAAAAAATTTTAACTAAACAAAAAGCATATATACAAAACCAAAAGCTAACATGAGAAGTTTTACTAATAAACACAAAAATAAAACAATTTTATATAGTATTAGAACAGTAAGAAAAAAATTAATGGTTTAAAAACATAAAGATAGGTCAAAATGTTACAGAACTATTACTATTTCCTGAACAACCTTTAAAATAACTACAAAAATGTAAAAGGTGTTTGCAATCCACTCTACCAAAACACACTATATTATATATTATATATTATTATATAATATATATATATATTATATATATATATTATATAATAATATATAATATATAATATGATAATATATAATATATAATATAATATAATAATATGTAATATATATATAATATAATATATAACATAATATAATAATATATAATATATATATAATCAAATAAGCTGAATAAATAATTAAAAAAAACTTACATAGCTAAAGGAAATGTTTTTATACATGACTGGGCTCTACTAATAAAATGAAAGTGACAGTATTGATGAAGTTAATGTATATTACTAGGTTTTTGTAATCAAACTACCAAGGGGACATTTGCATAACTAGACAAAATGATTCTAAAAATCATTTAAAGGACTAAAAAATCAAGAGGTATAGTTCTTAATATGTTTGTGTGTGTGTATGTGCATGTGTTTGATGAATCTATTTGATAATCTGGCAAAGCCTCTATCCCCTTTTGTGAATAATCTTTCAAAAATGCAAAATAAAATGTAAATAATTACAAAGGAAACCAGAGGTTAGTGAAAATGAAGATGCATATTTTTTTTTTCCTTCCATGCAAGTTAATGGACAGAAACTTCCAGGTGACAATAACAAAATATCAGACTGAATATTTTCTCTGATCCCTACAACCTCAAACTCTCGAAAAGAAAAATTATATGCCAAAAATGAAGCAATTCCAACTGTTTCCATGGTCTAGCATCCCCAGAATTAAAAGAAGCTAAAATGACAATATCAATAAAAATTAAAAAAAAATAAATGAAAACTCAAAACCCAGGAATTGATGCTTACTGAATTGCACCACTTCTTCACCTTCCAGATTACTGGCAGTAAGATGATGTAAGCAGACACAAGGATATTATGGAGCCTTATTTCTAAACTCACTCTAATACCTATGCTGTGCAGACTGTGGAAGTTATTCTTGGCCTAAATGGCCAGCTTGGTCTCAGCCCATCAGGAACAAAAGCCTACATAGAGGGGTTGAATCTGGGAAACACCAACTCCAATGAGGGAGATAACTTCTTCCAGTGGCAGGAAAGGTAGGGAGAATATGAATTGTAGGTACCAATAGGCTCTGCACAGCCAGAAATTCTTAGAAAACTAAAATAATAGGAGCAAAATGGGTTACCAGGACAAGATATTTTACATATGGGGATTTGTGCATTACTCTCCTAATACTGAAGGAAGAGCACAGGATCCAATTGGGGCCCATTCTGACTACCCAAAAGTAAATTGGTACAGAGTCTTAGGCTGGTGAATTGCCCGGTGTGGGGGAAGCTGTGATCCTTTGAGATCTATTACCCAGGAAAATAACAATCAGAGAGAAGAGAGTCAAAAATGAGTACTAAAGAAAATAAAAGGAAAGTGGGGAGAGGGGAGGAGACTGAAAGTGCCAAAGATTTCAGGAAAAACAAATCTTAAAGACCTTGAATATAAAGAAATAAGTCAATAGGAAAAACAATAACAGAACAAAAAATATGGCTTACAGATCTAATAAAGCAAATACTGCAAAATGAAGGAAAATGATCTTATGACCCATGGAATCACACAATACTGTTTCTGAATAGTTTAAAAGAGAAATGCAAATTATGAGAGTAGAATTTATGTCCTGCTAAGTAAAAACAATTAGCAAAATAGGAAAAAACCTGAATCTAGAATGGCAAGCCTGACTAAAGAGACCAAAGCCAGGATACTAAATTGGGAAAACAAATATTCAAAAGTGAAAGACTAAAAAAAAGAAGCAAAAATGAAAATATAAAAAAATACATTCACTCTTTAAGCAAAACATACAAATCTTGAAAATGGGATACATAGTGACAACCTGAGGGTCATAGGTTTCTCAGAAAAATATGGCAAGCCCAAAAATCTTAACACCAAAATGAAGGAAATGATAAAAGAGAACTCTTCAGAACTTCTGAACGAAGAAAAGAAATTCCAATTGGAAAAACTCAAAAAGATTGTCTCTAGGAATAAAAAAAAACAACAGCAAACAACAAACAAAAAACCCTCAAGACAGAAAACTACAAGATAAAAGTAGTTAAAAGTAACAATTCAATTCAGAAATCTCAAATTCTGCTAGTTGTCAAAGGGGGAAAAAGAACTTCAAAAACAAAAGGAATAAGATGATCTGCTCCTCAGGTCAGGTAAGTAGCTTAGTAGATAGAATACTAGTCCTGAATTCAAATTCAGCCTTTGACACTTACTAACAGTGTGACCATGGGCAAGTAATTTATCCTGATAGTTTTATTTTCTTAATATGTAAAATGAATTGGAGAAAGACATGGCAAACTATATGAACTTAATCATATAAGATCAAAGAGGGAGGCTTGATAGTAAAAATAAAAAAAAAGTATAATAATTTGAAATATATTTTAAAAAGACAGAATTTAGAAAATTAGAAATTAGAAATACAGAAAAACAGAAATTGAGGAGAAGTGAATAAAATGCAAACAATTAGAAAGACTAGTAAGATATTCTTTCTAAAAGTATACAAGGAGACGAGTGAATTTGGAATCTTGTAAAAGTTAATGGGGAACATTAAGGACAAAACATGAAAACAAGTTGCCAATTTCTTTTGTGAGACTACATTACATTGTATGAGGGTACATGAAAAAGGAGAAGAAAACAGGAGGATAGAGGAGAAAGGGACGTTTCAGGATCAAATCAATAGCTAACACTGAGGAGAAGGTGATCTCTCTGGTTTCAGAAAGAGAAAAGCCCACAAAGGTGTGTGTGAGAAGGAGAAATATTGAAAAGAAGAGGAGACAGAGAGAGAGAGACAGAGATCTTCCTTACTCTGGAAGTAATTGTGCTGATGGATACTTCTTTAGATGAAGGGATATAAAGACCTTATATTGGATGAGGCCTGGGAGATTTGGTGACTGAAAAATCTGTTTCTTTGCTGGAGGTAGAAAATGGGGGAAGACTAGAAGTTGCATCACCTGGGAGGAATTAACACCTAGAAGAATAAGAAAACATAGTCACAAAAAAGGACATTTCCAGGAAAATATAAAAAGAAGGGGAAAAATGAACAAGAAAAGGTAGAGGGAGATGGAGCAGTGTCCTCTCTGACATTGGCAAGAGTAGATAATCAATATTTCAAGAGTGAGGCACAATAGATTAGGGGAATCTGTGGGGTAAACCCTACCAGGTTATGGCAGTCAATACCTAAAAGGCAGGGCCTAGAATAGAGTCTGAAAGCTTTAATTGTATCAAGAATTGATAGGAAAGAGAAAGACCAGATGATTACAGGGATTCATATATCTGAGAATGTGGGTTTAGAATAAAATGAAAGGAAAGGTAGATAATTAAGAGAATGAAAGAAATCATTCTTTGAAAGAAACACAAAAATTAAATTTAAAAAAAAAAACAACTAATGAACAAGCCTAACTGAAAATGAGGAAAAGAAAGAGGAATCTACCTGACTGAGAAGAAAAGAGAAGAAGAAACAGTTAGATAAAGGCAGGAAAAAGGTAATGACATAAAACATTAAAGGGACAGGGATAAGAAAGATAGTAGACATCCAAATCATCTTCAGACCTCCAGATTAAGAGATCCTATTCTAGAATATTGAGAAAAATACTGGAGGGGGAGGGGAAAAGGGGCTAGAATTAATATTTGAAGCTATATTGTTGTAATAGAAATGATGAACAGGCTGATTTCAGAAAAATATGGAAAGACTTACATGTACTGATGCTGAGTGAAGTGAGTAGAAGCAGGAAAACATAGTACACAGTAACAGCAAGATTGTGTGATCTTAGCATGTGGTAATCCAAAACAATTTCAATAAACTTGGGATAGAAAATGCTATACATATCCAGAGGAAGAACTATGGAGACTGAATGTGGATCCAAGCGTATTACTTTCTTTTTTTCATGTTTTTTTTTCTTTTTTGTTCTCATTTTTCTTTGAACCATGACAAATATGGAAATGTTTTAAATAATTGTACATATATAGCCTATATAAGATTGTTTGATATTTTAGGGAGGAGAGAGGTAAGAGAAGGAGAAAGAAAAAGTTAGGAATTCAAAATCTTATAAAATGAATGTTGAAAACCTGTAATTGGAAAAATAAAATACTAAAAACAGTAAAAAAAAAACCCTCAAATTATATTATAAAGTAATAATTTTTTTAAAGCAGCATTTGGACTTCGTTAAAAATATAAATGTCCATCATTAAATAGACTTGAAAAGGAAGATTAAGACTTAATTGAACTCAACTAATGTTCAACAAAACTTGAAAAGGTACATTACTTATGAATGCATTCCTTATTTGACAATAATATCTGGGTAAAAATGGAAAGTAGTCTTTATAGAATGTGGGGATACAAAAGGATTGAACCCCTCAAAATGGGATTCTAGTGATAGGGTACAGCTTCTAAGGGAAATATAGCAGTAATCTTGAGTTCCCCTGACCTTAAAATGCTATTGTTCTAACAATGTCTGTCAATGATCCTAAAGTCTCCTAGCCTTAGGATTATAATAATATAGTTATATATTTTTCCCCTACACATTAGGGAAGATATAGCTATAATACTGAGGTTCCCTGAACTTAAACTTTTATTGTTTTAACAATCTGTCTGTCAATGATTCTAAAGTTTTCTGACCTTAGCAATACTATAATATAGTGCTACCAACATTGCTGACTGCCAGATAACAATCTGTTGGTCAGTAATAACCAAGTTCCTGAGACAATAGTGAATAGACCACCCCTCAAACCTACCTACCTGTAAGCCATAAAATTAGCAAATAAGTAACATGAAGCTCGGGTCTCTCTAAATTTGTCCTATAAATTTATCTTCTTTCTCCTAGTTCTTTTGCTAAATGTTTTTGGAACTTAGCCCACTTCAGTTGGTGTTACAAATATAATAAACTTTATCCCCTGACTTGGAGCAAATTCTTTAGAGACGTCTCATGACATTAGTCTGCAACCCCAATCTTTTAAGGTTTTTTTTTGAACCTCAAAATTAGGACTCTCCCAGTATGGGCTACCAAAATTTAGGGCATGGATGTTTCAGCCCAAAAATATATTGGGGTTTGGAGCCAGTAGCTTAGACCATCTCTAAATTAAGAGGCAAAAATTATGCTGTTAGCACAGGGCTAAAAGGGAATTTAAACTATTAACAAATGGAAAGACTAAATTCCCCAATGGAATTCACAATTAAAAAGGGGGAAGGCACCATAAGGCAGGCAAAGTTTCTAGAGAACTTGCTACCTAATGAACTAGCAATTATGAAGATTAGTAATGGTTAAGGTTAAAAGGAGTTACTGAAGAAATGGGGTATCAATAGCTTCTTTTATAGGAGAAAATATCCTCGGGGGGTTGACATCTATAACTTAGTTTTCTGATTTGTTATAGCAACTGTTGGATAATGATAATTTTGTCAATGCAGGTAATAGTTTAAAAAGAGTCTGTTACAAAAAAAGTGCACTCAGCCCTTTTTGTAGTGGCTAGAAACTGGAAACTGAATGGATGCTCATCAGTTGAAGAATGGCTGAATAAACTATGGTATATGAATGTCATGGAATATTATTATTCTGTAAGAAATGACCAGAGATGCCTGGAGAGACTTGCATGAACTGATGCTAAGTGAAATGAGCAGAACCAGGAGATCATTATACATGGCAATAACAAGACTATATAATGATCTATTCTGATAGACATGGCTCTCTTCAACAATGAAATGTTTCAAACCAATTCCAATTAAACAGTAATGAAGAAAGCCATCTACACCCAGAGAGAGGCCTGTGGGACCTCAACATAGCAATTTCACACTTTTTGTTGATGTTTACTTCCATTTTGTTTTCCTTCTCAGTTTTTTTTTTCTTGTGAACCCCATCAGTTTGACAGAAACTAGGTTTACATCACTATCTTATATACTATGTGACAATAGGCTCAAAATGGATATATGACTTGAATAGGAGAGATCATTTCACAAAATAAATGACAAGTTAAATGATGATGTAACTTTCACATAGATGAGTAGAGGGTAAATTCTTAATCACTAACAGAAGAAGAAAAAAGGTAATGGTTAAAATTAGAGAAAGATTTTTGAAAGATATTTTATATTACATGAATGTACCTAGAAAGAAGAGATACATTATTTATTGAGGAAATTTTTTTATCATATATATTTAATAAAGTAATGGACTAGACAATTAACACAAATATCCAAGAACAAAAATCACTCTCTAATAAATAAGTAGCCAAAGAATGTAAAAAGAATTACACAATATTAACGATCATTTGAAAAAAGACTCTAAATCACTAATAATATGAGAAATGCCAATTCACATCTCTCTGAGATTTCATTTCATGCCTAGCAAATTGGCACAAGTGGAAAAAAAAGATGAGAACAGTTAATGTAGGAAAGACTTGTATTAACACTGGATTACGAATATATTGTTGGTGAGACTGTGAATTTCTCCACCAGTTGTGGAATACAGTTTGGAAATATAGGAATATACATTCCATCATTTGACTCAGACATTCTATAACTAGGCAAATACTTGAACATGTTAGTGATAAAATCCAAGTCTTCATATGTACCAAAATGTTTATAGCAACATTTGTACATATGCATGATAACAAAAAAACTAGAAACACAGTTAATGAGTTAATGAATGAATTTTAAAAGTGTTTATCAACAATTTAATAGGTGCAAAGATGCCCATTGATTGAGAAATGGGGAAGCAAATTCTAATATGTTAATATAGTATGATATTATTGTGCTATAATAAATTATGAATATGATGAATACAATAAAATATAAGACATGAAATGATACCAATTGAAGTAAGCAGAATTGAGGAAGTAATATGCACATTAATTAAAATAATTAATTTGGGGGGGTATCACAGCCATAACAAGAACAGCAACATTGAAACTGAACACTGAAATTATGACCAAATTTGCTCTCAAAAAAGAGAAGTGAAAAGACACTTTCTTCTGCTTCTTTGCAGAAATGGAGGACCATGAATATATACAAGACTGGATTACATACCAGACTTTTGATATGTTAGTTTTGCTCAACTTTTCTTTTCTTTGCCCTCTCCCTCCTTTCATTATAGAGATTGATTTTCTGGGAGGAAAAAGGAAGATTTAAATGGGAAATTAAAGTAATGCCAAAAAATATCAATAATATTTTCAAGGAAAAAAAAGAAAAAGATATGCAAAATGCAGATAAAGCAACTTACAAATCATTGTGCCTCCCTAAACCTCAACTCCCTCATCTATAAAAGTAATGGGAGGAATAGGGGATCTCTAAATTCCTGTCAGGCTTGAAATCCTATGATTTTTTCTATTTCTGTAGTTTCCTTTTCCTTTCTACTCTCTGAATGAATGATTCCTAATTCAGGAAAACAAAACAAAACAAAAACATATTTTATTCAAATGCTACTTCAATTTTGAAGTGTTAACTGTATACTTGATATAGTGCAATGTTGATTCGTAGGAAGATTATGAAAGTGATACATTCTTGGGAAGCAATATGGTACAGAGGAAAGAGTATTCCATTTGAAGTCAAAAGATTATAGCTTTAAAGCTAGAAGGAAACACAGAGGTCATCTAGTCCAACCTGCTAATTTCACAGATGAGGAAATGGAAGCCTGGAGGGACTCAATGATTTACTGAAGGTTACACTGTTTCAATTCTGCTACTTACTACCTGTGTAACCTTGGACAAGTTGGTTAACCTTGTCAAGACTTTGTTTCTTCATCTGTAAAATTAGCGAATTGGACTAGATGGTCTCTTAGGTCTCTTCTGGCTTCACATTTATGATTTATGAATTTTTTAGTTTGATATTCCTCTTACTCCTTTTGCCCCTTCCCTCCTTACCTGCTCAGAAAATCTGGGCTTTGCCTATGGAACTGCAACACAAAGTACATAGATATGTGTTTGCAAAAAAAAATGGTATACTTGGGTTTGAGAAGGGTTCCAGGGCTGATTATAATAGCTAATAAAATGCCAAAATTGAAATAGCACTAGCTCACTCTGTCTCTCCCCTTTGCCACACATACATATTAACATATACAACATCTCATTCTGTGTGTATGCAGTATGTATACATGTATACACATGGATATGCCTGTATGTCTCTATATATGGACACATACATACACTGTACATATACGTACAGATACTAAAATAGGTATTATGATTATTATTCTCATTTTACAGATAAGGAAACTGTAGCTTAGGAAGTTTTAACTTGGGCAATGCAATACAACTGATAAGAATTTGAGGCAGGATTTGAAATCTGATCTTGATTGCAAATCCTGCACTTCATTCATTCCTTAACTAGCTAACTGGTGATAGCAGTTCCTTTGCTAAATTTTTGACTACTGATCATTGAAATACAGCAGGTTAAATTCATGAGTTGTCTTTTCATAGAACATTCCACCATCACCACCAAACAACTTGTAATTTAGAAGAGGTAGGGTGGTTGGAGAAAATTCATGACTTCCATTCCTTTAGTTTCTTCTTCCCAGTCAGGTAATTGCAATTTTCTATATAGGTAATAGGTAATATAAGGGGGTTGATTACTAAAAATCTTACTGGGAAGGTTTTATAAGCATACATGCCATGAAAAGTAATTTATGCTGCCTCACAAACATTGACTGAAATGAGATGACTCTTTGCTGACCATAGAAAACTTATATATCCTTAACATTTTCTACAAATCTTCAAATGATTCCATTTTCTATAATGTGGTAACCCATGATTTTCCTTTCTTATGAAATCCTATATCTGTTTCTGACATACACACATATATGCATACATATACACATATGCATATTTTTATATGTATATGTGTATAAGTGTATATTATATATTTCAAATATATATATATGCATGTGTATAGGGCAAAATATTTATCTATGTATATATACACTCAGGCATATCCATGTATGATATATACATGTGTGTATATCTTCAAATATAGTCTCTGAAATTCCCCATATAGAAACTCTTATGGAACCTCAAAATCCCTAAACCCTGCCTATGACTTCAGTGACTTTAGAGGTGGGAAGTCAATCAGATTCACTCCAATTAGACCCTACTCTTTTCTTTAAAACACATGGTCCTCAATGATGAAAACATGGTCTTGTTGTGTAGGACAGAAGTAGTGATCAAGAGCTCAATATAATCTGGAATCTAAGGCAAACAAGCACCTTTCCATGGTATCATTGATCTCCTATTTTCACTATGCCTAAGGTTTTCCTACCCCAAGTTGAAAATCTGAATAATGAGTATTTGTAAAATGTTTAGTACACATAGTTAATGCTTAATAATGGACTTATTAAAGGGCAGGACAGGACATGGAGAGACAGAAGCAAGAAAAAGTGTTGGTGAACTATCTCCTTGTAAGGACCAGCTTTAAGAATCATGTTATTTAATCTGTTATTCTGAGAAAAAAATATATTAAACTTATAGCCTTGGACTCTTTTGTACTGTTTTAACTTACTATGTTAACAAGTCTAGGTAAATCTCCTGACATATTAAGAGAAGAAATATGGAATTGAAGCAGACTATAAGTCCTCTGCCAAATATCCATACCTGTTTGATAGAGAAAAATTAGGGACAACGGGGACTAGGGTGTTGTATTGAAGAAATGCAAGGGACTCCTCTGCATGGTGAAAATGAGGGTAGATTCCTTTGTTTCTAAACTAGACCAATATTATAGGTATGATCCAATATTATAAATATGATAGGAAAGGGATTGGAGGGATTGTAAAGTAAGTGTGTGTGTGTGTGTGTGTGCGTGTGTGTTTTAAAGAAAGAGAGACAGACACAGAGAAATGGATGAAGAGTTTTCTCAAAGTAGCCATATATTGAGTCAGGTAGTTGTATGTCATGAAGCAAACTTCTCTGTACATTTTGTGAATCAGATTTAATCAGAACTCTCTGTTCCTCGGGGAACTAGGGCTTTCAAGTGAGCTGCTACCACTCAAAAATAACAATGAGATTACCCATGCCATTGCTTTAAAAGGTTTGAGGCCATGAAGTCCCCAGTTTCATTAGTTCCTTTTTATAGAACACTCCACTACCACCTAACACTATGGAATTTAAGGAAGGTAGGATGATTGAGGAAAATTCACAATGATTTCCATTCCTTTAGTTTCTTCATCCCAATCAGGTACCGGTAACTTCATATATAGGTAGGGATGATCCTGGCAATTAAGCTGGGAAAAAATTCTAGTTGATACACCAGAATTCTTTTTTCTAAAGTGATCATTAAGACTGCCACATTATCAGAATAGAATGCACAAAAAAGCTATAATTTGTTCATAATTGTGAAACTTAGTTTTATAAAAAAATTGGAAAAAGGGAAATGGGTTTGGAATCATTCATACATTCAATAAGCACTTATTAGGTATGTTATTAGGAAATGTTGCCATACCTTTATTTGTATGCATATGATTGTGCACTCAATGCAGCCCCTCTGAAGCTGGGATGCAACACAGTACACATTGATTCTCTGCTGCTGGAGAAGTTTTGAATGTGATAAGTTCATTTACCTTGACAGTATGCTTTCCAGAGATATGTATATTGATTATGAGGTTGACACATATATTGCCAGAGCTAGCTCAGGGTTTGAGAGGAAAATGTGAAAGAAAAGAGGTATTAGACTGACTACCAAACTGAAGATCTACAGAGCCATTGTGCTGATCTCATTGTTGTATGCCTATGCCATTCCACAAAACTGAATTCCTTCCATTTGAATTGTCTTAGGAAAATTCTAAATATCACCTAACAGAATAAGATGCCAGGCACTGAGGTCCTTTCTCAATCTAAATTGCCAAGCATTTAAACTCTACTGCAGAGAGTAGAACTTTATTGGGCTGGCCATATTGTTTGAATGCCAAATATATGATTTCTAAAAAAAACTATTTTATGGAGAACTGACATAAAACAAGAATTCACATGGTGGTTAGAAAAAATGATACAAGGACACTCAAAATTTCTCTTAAGAACTTTGGAACTGACTGTGACATGAGAGGAACTAGCATACAACCACTCAGTATAGCATGCTCTCATCAGAGAAGACATTGTTCACTATGAGCAAACCAGAACTGAAGTGGCTCAAAAGAAATGTGAGAATTCATTCCAAATGTTCAACAAGACCATTTTTGCCTGACCTATAGTAGAGTATTCCAAGCTCATATAGATCTGTTAAACCATAGTAAGACACATTGAAACTTGACTCCAACATACTCATGTCATTTTGGTCTTCTTTGAGAATGAAAAACAATAATCATTAGATGCCTTTTATGTAAGAAGCCAAAAAAAATTAGTCTTTATGAGCTATTGGGGAAGTTTGGAAAGGTAGGAATCAATGTAGATGAGAATCTTCGTTCAAATTCTAGCCCGTTCTATGACTGGCCAATTTATTTAACATTTATGAGCCTTAATTTCTTCATTTGTAATATGAGCTCTAAATCTGATGTTCCTATAACACCAAATGTAATCAGAGATGCTAATTCCCTAAAGAAAATGCCTCTAAATAGTGTATTTGACAGCTAATTATAACTCAGAAAGAAATTCTGGTAAATACTTTAAATATCCATTATCATTACCTTCTAGTATATTTTTTCAGTATTTTAAATTAAGAGCTTTTTAGTTTAAATAGTTGTTACTCATTCCAGTGGGGAAAATGAAAACATCTATAATTTTTAAAAGAAAATTAATTTTTCATTGCTTAACTCAAATTAACATAGCACAGTGATTTATATGACATGAAACTTGGCTAATCCTGATTTTATATTTCCATTGATGATTTTGCAAATCAAATAGAAAGCATGCTTAGTAAGCTTGCAAACAGCACTATATGAAATGAAGTTACATAGACCTCAGCAGACAGACATAGTATTTAAATTAATCTTGACAACTTAATGCTAGAACAGGTCAGCAAATCTATGGGCTCTTCATTGATGAAATAATGCAAGATTGCATGATTCCATAGAGAGACAATCAACTGACACGAGTAGAAATTGCAGAAGAGCAAATTTTGGCTTCCATTTAACATAAAACAGCCTAACAAGTTGATCTATAAAATGTTCTGCTTTTAGGGAGGATGGGTTGCTCATCACTAAAGTTTCCAAAGCAGGCTGGATTGGATAACCATTAGTCAGAGTTATTTTAGATGGGATTTACTTCTCAGGTGTAGGTTGACCTATATGGCCTCCTAGATCTCTTCTAGTTCTGAGATCCTGGGGATAGATTGGATATTTCTATACTTATACCAAGTCAGGAGGAAGATAGTCTCCTAGAGTTTTCTGTAGCCCCAAATTCAATAAAAGCTCGTTCTTGAAAAAATACACAAAAATCCATTTTAAGAGGGAGCTTATTATGTAAATGAACATGTTTCAAATCCTATCAAGAAGCACACACAGTACCATATGAGAATATTATTTAGTTAGCTTTAGAAAAGAATTTTGGGATTTGCTTAAAGATTTGTTTTTCCCAGTATGCTTCTAGAAAGGAAAGGGGAGACAGAGAGAGATAGAGACGTACAGAGAGAGGGGCAGTAAGGTGAAGGGAGGAAGAGGTATGACTTCTATAGGTGTTTCCTTTAGAAGGAAGACAATTTAAAATCTTAATTGTGCATGAAAAAGACCCAATTTTCTTGAAAGAAATTTCACATATTAAACCATAGTATTTCTTTAGATTTGAATTTTCTAGAAAAATAAAAAGAAAATACAACCATTGAATGACAGTTAAAAAAAATCCTGCAGAGTTAAATTTCTAACCTAGATACACATCACTCATAAATGTAGGAGGCAGAATTTGAATGCATGTCTATGACACTGCAGGGAACAGTCTATGCATGAAGCTACACTGTCTCTACTTCTTGTGTGATGCCCTTTATAAGTATACCTGAAAGTCTTCTTTACTCTGATACAGGAGAGAAACATTAACTTACTAACAATTCTTCATCTCTGTTTCTATATACCACTGCCTTTCCCCAAACAGTAAAAGCAAATCTGCTAAATTTAAACTACTCATAATATTTTTTTAGATGAGCTAATCATTCTAGTAAAAGGTTAGCTGTCCCATGAATGTAACTAAATGGCAAAATCAGGGTACTGCTAAGAACAGAGCCACAAATCACTTATTTCAAAGCACAAATGTGATCTTTACCATTTGAAACACTTTGGAGATAGGAGCTATCATGATTTTTTTTTAACCTTACCCCAGAAAGCAGAACAGGCCAGCCATTCATCTACAATATCATAGCTGAGCCCTCCAAGGGAAGCCCAGAGTTCAGGCATGTGGTAATTAGGTCTCTAAATTTACTCTACTGGCCGGGAAACCTGTCAAAGCAATTCCTATCACAGGCAGCGTTAATTATTCCACAGAAAGTGACAGAGCAGACAGAATGGAAGACAAATGGTACACAGAGATGACTAAAGAGTAAGGGCAGAAAGTGGAGGAGTTCTGTTTCTAGGATTGGTAGAGATTAACACGTCCTAGCCCAAACAGTACAACAAATATTGTTCCTTTCTTTTATTTTTAACATATCGATGAATTAGTTGAGACCCAGAATGATAAAGTGGGCTTCAAAATACAGTGACCATGAGTACTCTAGAGTCAAATTAGATCACCTATTAGCAAGGGTAAGACATCTAAATGCTGCCTTTTTCTGGTCATTTTTATTTATTAGTTCATTCAACAGATAAATATTGATTATTTCCTAAGTCCTGTCAGAACTCCTACACTCAAAGAAGTTAAGAGTCTCAGCTGTTGGAGACAATATCTACAACACTGGTTAAGTAAAACTTTCACAGAGAAGTGAAGGTAAGTGTAAAAAGTGGTAGTACAGATAAAGTCTCCATACTAATAGTCAGGAGACCTAGATTCTAGATCTTGTTCTTGCTGTATAACTGTGAACAAATACATTCACTTGAGGCCTCAGTTTTTTATATTTTCTATGCAAAATGGTTTCCACCATACCTTGAAGTTTTAAAATGCTGTTGATTCCATGATAAATGAAAAAAGAGTTAAAGAAAGAAAACAATCACAGTGGGCTAGCATTGTCACGTAAGACTTATTGGACAAGATGGGCTAGGAATGAGATTTGGTTACTGAGGAATAGTAAGAAGGCCCCCAAAAAATACAGGAAAAGTGAAGAGCTCTAAGGAAAAGCATAGATACAGAATTATGAAACACTGGCCTCATTGTAAATATTTAGATTAGCAATATGGTGCCTGAGAATAGGGAATGATGATTTAAACCCTCTTTGGATGACTTCTCTAAATCTGATATCATGAAGAACTTAAATCATACTAAGGATTATGAGAAATATAGCTCATATATCTAAAATACTTTCAAGATGGGAAGATGTGTATATAGATACATATATACATGCATACACATATATATATACATATATGTTATGGAATATTATTATTCTATTAGAAACAATCAGCAGGATGATTTCAGAAACTCTTGGAAAGGCTTATATGAATTGATACTAAATGAAGTGAGTAGAATCAAGAGAACCTTGTATATAGTGGCAACAAAATTATATGGTGATCAACTCTGATGGACTTGGTCTTTTCAACAATGAGGGGATTCAGGCCAATTCCAATGGACTTGTGATAGAGAGAGCCATTTCCATCTAGAAAGAGGACTATGGGGACTGAATGTGGATCTTAACATAAAATTTATACCTTTTTTGTGGTTTGCTTGCTCCCCCCCTCTTTTTCATTCCCCCTTTTTGATCTGATTTTTCTAGTGCAACATGATAAATGTATAAATGTGTATAGAAGGATTGTGCATGTTTAACATATATTAGATTGATTGCTGCCTAGGGGAGTGAAGTTGGGGAAAGGGAGGGAGAAAAACTTGGAACACAGGGTTTTGCAAGGGTGAATGTTGAAAACTATCTTTGCATGTATTTTGAAAATTAAAAGTTATTATTAAAATGAAAATAAAACAGAAATATTATTCCATTAATAGAAATGTTCTATTTCATTTATTGTAATATGCCATTCATATCATTCTCTCTCCCTCTGATGGCAGGGATCTATACATACACATACAGTGTGTGGGTGCACACACACACACACACACATGTCCCAAAAGTCTTAATATAGTTTTAAGTTTTAACAGTTCAAAACTACACTAAGAATTATGGAATACTTTGTCTTTCTATTGTTTGATCAACAAGTAGATATATACACAAACATATTCACATGTATTTATGCATATAAATTTACAAATGCCAAAGGACAATTAGCTCTGTGTTCTTAGGCAACTCTCTGGGTCTATTAGTCATAGAGAAGGTTAAGATGTATATTGTTAGTGGAAGAATTTTCCTCACCGAAATTTCCTTATAACAAAATTATAGGTCCTAGTTAAAAAACAAATATGAAAAACAACAACAAAAACTAATAAAGTTAATGAATGCATTTATAGGTAACAGAATGAATTGATAATGGCCAATATTTGTATATTGCTTACAGAATGGCAGATATTGTGCTGAGTGACTTACAAATATGATTTCATCTGAACTTCACAACAACCTTAGGAGGTAGGTGCTCTTATTTCCATTTTTACAAAAGAAGAAACTAAGGCAAACAGATTAAGTGATTTAACGAGTCACACAGAAGGAAATGAGCACATACACAGAGCACTCTACTAGAAGATCATGGGCACATACACAGAGCACCCTACTAGAGGAAAATGAGCACACACACCCAACTAGATGCCCGAGGTTGGATTTGAAGATGAGTCTTTTTGACTCCAGGCTTGGTGCTCCATCCACTGCACACACTATCTAACTCTCCTCCAAATAAATAAACACACATATGTGTATATGTATATGTAAGTATATGTATATATTCATATATGTTAAATATATCAATTATAGAGGTGCAGAAGGCATAGTGGAAGAGGGAAAGAATAAGTATTTATTAAGCAACTATTATGTGCTTGACCTATGCTAGACTTTACCAATGTACCTGTGTATAGCCTCCAGAACCAAATAATGTCAATGTTTAATCAGCAATATCATTTTGAATAAAATATTTGTCAGGGTCACAGACCACTGTTCTAATGAGCCCCCAATCAGCCACCTAATTAGTTACTTTGCAAGTATGTGTCCCTTATCTCTAGGGGCAATTCAATTTAATTAAACAATTAAAAAAATAGATGCCTAGCACTGTACTTAGCACTTGTAAATACAGTAAAACAACCAAAATGTTCAATGCTCTAAGAGCTTACATTCTATGAGAGCAAGGAGAGAGCATGTCCAATATCAGAAACATTAAGGAGCACTGTAATGACCTCTGGAGAAACTCACTCAAAGAGTATATCTTACTGAGATATATATATGTGTGTGTGTGTGTGTGTGTGTGTGTGTGTGTGTGTGTGTGTGTATATGTGTATATACACACACACACATATATATATAATATATATAATGTCCTAATCTGCTATACTGTATATATATTAATATATAATCTGCTATACTGTATATATATATATATATATATATATATATATATATATATATATATATATGAAACATATACATATAATGTCCTAATCTGCTATACTGTCAGCATTAGGCAAGCCAGGGGAAACAGATCTGGTTCCTGCCCTATATATCTAAAGCAAATGATGTGCTCTAATTAAAGACATATGTAAAGGAGTCAGAATTTTGGGAGATGAGGGAATCACAATGAACTTCAGATTTTTCAGGCCAGCTACAAAAAAGCATGTGTGGGCATGAATGTAAACCTATACCCAGAGAGTATGAAAGAAGCCCTAAATTACATGTGGGGAAAAAAAAGCCATTATGATCCAATTGGTCACCTGAGAGTCCAATTTTTATTAGGAACTTTAAAAAGTGATCCCCTCACCTCATCTCCCTCCCCCTGTAAATAGCTGTTTCTCCAGACAGCTTTGTGGCTCAATCATTTCTCTGGCTGAATTTTTTTAACCTCCTGATTTTTTTCTCTCTAAACTTTCCAACTAAATAGTTCTGCTTCTGTAGAATGACTTTTCAACAAACAAAATAAAGATCTTATATTTATAGGTGCCCAGAGTAGCTGGTAGATTTTGCTTTATAGCTTAATTAACAAAGAGTCATAGTATGAAAGGTTATAGTTAGTATTTATATCCAGTGAAGTCTGAGTCTAGAACAGGGAAATAAAACTTGAGTTAATATACATCATTCAAAAGTTAAAAGCAAAAGTCATCCAGATTTGATAAGGTGTTTGAGCACTATGCCATGTTATTTGTAAATATTCCAGAAATCCAGAAGCTCTTAGTTGAAAGGAACTTTACTAACTACCTAGTTTAACTGGAACCTAAACAAGAATCATTCTTACAACTTCTGCTGAACAGGCAGCCAGTTTACACCAGAATCTCTCTATTAAAGGAGAACCAGATACTTTTTGTGAGTCGGCATATTTTATTTTTGTACAATTCTAAATGTTAGAAAAAATTTCTTAACATGGACCAGAAGTCTGCTCAGTATCTGCATTACTTTCAAGCCTTTCATTTTTTCAGAAGCCTGGTCAATTTCCATAGGACTGGTTCTGCCTTGTCAATGTCTTGATTAAGAAGGGATCATGCAGACTTGTATGCTCTATTTCATTAATTATTTGACCATTGCAGAATTGAATAGGAATACTATCTCTGTAAATTTAAATTATATTTTTCTTTTTTATTTTTAATTGGCAAAAATATTTTTATACCTATCTAGAATCAATGTGTTTATAATCAACACCGATCATGAAGAGCAAGCCAAAAAATTGCCAGAATGGAAAACTTTCTCTCCTCCTTCATTCATTGATCAAAAACAATAACAACAAAATAAACAAAAAAAAACCCTTGTAACAAATAAACAAAATTAATGACCACATTGACCATGTCCAAAAAAAAATGCGTCTCAATTTATAGCATGTTTCCATCTTGCCTTTGTCAAGAGATAGATAGCATGTTTCACCATGTGAAATCAGGGTGTCATGTCATTGATCAAAGTCTTAAAGTCTTTAAAACTTGTTTGACTTTAAAATGTTGTTTTGGTCTAAACCGTTTTCCTTTTTTGCTTATTTGCATCAATTTAGACAAGTCTTCTTTTCCTAGATTTCTCTGAACCATCCCCCTTATTTCTTATACCATAATAGTATACCATTACATTCACATATCAAATTTGTTTTGATATTCCCCAAATGATAAATATCCTTTTTTGTTGTCATAAAGTTTTCTGCCAGCCAAAAAAAAGAGCTACTATAAATACTTTTTGTAAATGTGGGTCCTTTTATTCTTTATTTGTTCTCCTTGAGGAAAGACATAGTAAGAGTATTGTTGGATCAAAGGGCATACAATTTAGTAGCTTTAGGAATGTATTTCCAAATTACTCTGCAGAATTTGGTCCTGTTCACAGTTGTGCCAACAAAGCATTAATATTCCTCAAACCTTTGTCATTTTTACATTTTTTCTATCTTTTCGAATCTTATGAGTATGAGGTAGAAACTCAAGAGATGTTTTTATTTCTCTAATTATAGGAGATTTGTAGTATTTTTTTTCTCCCACATAGCTATCAATAGCTGTATTTTCGATCTCTTCACGTCCTTCAGCCATTTATCATTTGAGGAATAGACTTATACATTTGAATCAGTTCTTTAGGTTATATTTTCAAAAATGTTAAGAGTGACTTGAGCCATCTAGACTTTCCAATTCAGTCTTCACTGTGACAAGAGAAGACCATTTAGCATGTGACCAATATGTGACCTTGTAAACAAGGTCAATCAAGATTAGTCTTCAAGGGCAGCAAGGTGGCACAGTGGATAGGTCCTCCTGACTTCAAGGCTGGTGCTCTGAGTTTAAATCTGGTCTCAGACACTTAATACTTCCTAGCTGTGTGACCCTGGCCAATTCACTTAACCCCAATTGCCTCAGGGAAAAAAAAAAAAGATTAGTCTTCAAAGCTTCACCAGTGAATCTCAGCTGTTCTGTCTCCAATTTAGAAATCATAAGAAGCGGTTTCTTTAAATTCCCCACACCAATAACTGGCATAAGAAAACTATGTGATAGTTTTCATAGATATTAACAGTAGTTCACATTGTCCTGACAGAGCATAATTTAGAGATTCTATTCAGATATAAGTGAAAGCTAAATGACATTTATAAACAAACTGCATAAATATCTTGTCTATATTCATTTCAACATTATGCATGTACTACTCTGAAAGTGATGTCAAGTAATGGCATAAGAATTAGTTACCTATACCTCTGGGAAATAAAAAAAAAACTATTAAAAAGAAAAAAAAGCAGTACAGAGCATGTGGAAGCATTTTAAAAAACATATATGTATATATAATATGTAAACATACATACATATATATTTGTATTTGTGCACATGCATATCTATCTATACATGTATGTTTATACATATATGTGTATATGTAGAGATATACACACATATATACTTCTGTGTGTGTGTGTGCATGTGTGTGTGTGTGTATAGACACAACGGTTTGATATAAAGCTTACTGGATTAGAGAATTCTGATATTAATTCCAGGTCTGTCATTAAAGATATGTGTACCTTTTCCCCAAGTCATTTAGCCAATCTATTTGCTGTTATCATCTCTAAGATGAAAGAGTTGTGTACTTAATAATTTCCAAGGATCCTTTTAGATCTAAAATGTTATGGAATTTCTGTATTATGAATAGTAATTTGAAGATTGTTTAACATAAGATGGAACTAAGGTCCAGGGAAGTGACCCAACCCGCGGGTCTCGAGCTTTGTCCAAGGACACATAGGTAGCAACTGGTTGACCTCAAATTTGAACTCAGATACTCAACTCCAAATGTACTATTTCATAGTGCTTCTCTTCAGATTTATCTTGAGATAAATGTATTTGTGTGTATATGTATCAACTTTTGGAAAAATATTCAGCAGTTAACTTTGAGTCAGAAGACTAGGAAGCATAAAAACTACAATCAAGTAAAAAAACTAAGCTACTTTATTTTTTCTTTTTTTTGCCAGTCTTTTTTTATTTTTTATTTTTATTTTTTATTTGCAAAACATATGTATGGTAATTCTTCAACATTAACCCTTACAAAGCTTTCTGTTACAAATTGTTCCTCCCTATTCCCCACCCCTCCCCTAGATGGCAGGATATCCACTACATGTTAATTATGTTAAAATACTTGACAAATCAAATATATGCGTACATATATCCACACTTATCATTGTTGTGCCAGAAAAGTCTTATCTACAAGAAAGAAAAAGCAGAGAAAGAAAACACTATGCAAGCAAACATCAATTGAGAACATGAAAACGTTATGTTGGGGTCCATATTTACCATCCCTCTATCTGGGTGTATATGGCTTTCTTCAGTGAACAAATGAAAGTGGTTTGAAACATTTCATTGTTGAAGAGAGCCATGTCCATTAGAATTGATTGTCATATAGTATTGTTGTTGCCGTATATAATGATCTCCTGGTTCTGCTCATTTCACTCAGCATCAGTTCATGTAGGTCTCTCGAGGCCTCTCTGAAATCATCCTGCTGGTTGTTTCTTACAGAACAATAATATTCCATAACATTCATATACTATAATTTATTCAGCCATTCTCCAATTGATGGGCATCCATTCAGTTTCCAGTTTCTAGCCACTACAAAAAGGCTGCTACAAACATTCTTGCACATGTGGGGCCCTTCCCTTCCTTTATGATTTCATTGGGATATAAGCCCAATAGAAATGCTGCTGGGTCAAAGGGTATGCACAGTTTGATAACTTTTTGAGCATAGCTCCAAATTGCTCTCCAGAATGGCTTGATCCAAAACTAAGCTACTTTAATACATTAATATTCCTGTTTTTTTGTTTGTTTTTTTTATTAATACTTTTTCCTTGCAAAGCACATGTATGGGTAATTCCTAAACATTAACCCTTACAAAGCTTTCTGTTACAAATTTCCCCACTCCTACTCCCCACCCCTCCCCTAGAGGGCAGGATATCAACTACATGATAATCATGTTAGAATACATAAGAAATCGAATAGATATATAGTTATTGCCACACATCATTTTTTTTGCTCAGGAGAAATCATATCTACAAGAAAGAATAATCTGATAAAGGAAATACAATGCAAGCATACATCAATAGAGAACATGAAAATGTTATGTTGTGGTCCACATTTCACATCCCTCTCTCTCTGGGTGTATATGGCTTGCTTCACCAAACAATTGGAACTGGTTTGAAGCATTTCATTATTGAAGAGGATCATGTCCATTAGAACTGATCATCATATACTATTGTTACTGTGAATAATGATCTCCTAGTTCTGCTAACTTCACTGAACATCACTTCATACCATCCTCTTCAGGCCTCTCTGAAATCGTCCTGCTGATCATTTCTTACGAGCAATAATATTCCATAACATTCATATACCATAATTTATTTAGCCACTCTCCAATTGATGGGCATCCCTTCACTTTCCAGTTTCTAGCCACTACAAAAAGGGCTGCCACAAACATTCTTGCACATGTGGGTCCCTTTCCCTCCTCTAAGA
>JAJPUD010016132.1:19654-35101 GCA_023553655.1 Myrmecobius fasciatus | reverse complement strand
CTTCACTGTGGCCCCTTGATAAAGGAATTGTTTCTTTCTGGTTTGCTGGTAGTTTTTACTCCTTAACCAAATAGTTCTGGAATTTGGCTGCAACATTCCTTGGAGTTTGCATTTTTGAATATTTTTTTCAGGAGGTAATTGCTAGATTTTTTTCGATTACTATTCTAAGGTATCAAAGCAGTCGTCCTTGATGTCTTTTTTTAATAATACCTTTTTATTTTCAAAATATATGCAAAGCTATTTTTCTTTTTTCCAAGTTTAAGTTTATTCATTTATTTTGATACATATTGATTTATGGATCTGTTGGGAGAGAAAATTCAGAACAAAAGAGAAAAACCATGGGAGAGGGGGAAAAATAGAAAAAAAGAAGTGAACATAGCATATATTGATTTATATTCATTCTCCATAGTTCTTTTTCTACACACAAATGACATTTTCTGTCCAAAGTCTATTGAGATTGTTTTGAATCACTGAACCTCTGTGAAGAACCAACCCTTTCGTAGTTGATCATAGCACATTCTTGATATTATTGTGTA
Source organism: Myrmecobius fasciatus (assembly GCA_023553655.1). NCBI lineage: Eukaryota > Metazoa > Chordata > Mammalia > Dasyuromorphia > Myrmecobiidae > Myrmecobius > Myrmecobius fasciatus. Next base: position 34,565 of record JAJPUD010016132.1, on the reverse strand, counting down.
CAATTTATTCCTGTTACTGCTTGTTTGACTCAACATGAGTTCATGTAAATCTTTCCTGGTCTTTCTAAAACCAGCTTGTTCATCATTTTTATAGGACAATAATATTCACCATTTTTCATATACTCCAATTTTTCAGCCATTCCCCAATTGCTGGGTATCTACTCATTTTCCAATTCTTTGCCATTATAAAAAAGAGCTGCTACAAACATTTTGCACAAATGGATACTTTTCCTTTCTTTATGATTTCCTTGGGATACAGATGCAGTAGAGCTAGGTCAAAGTATATATAGTTTTATAGCCCTTTGGGAATAGTGCCAGATTGCTCTTCAGAATGGTTGGATCATTCCACAACTACACCAGCAATACATTAGTGTCCCAATTTTCTCATACAACTTCCAATATTTATCATCATCTTTTCCTTTCATCATAGCAAATCTGAGAGGTTAAGATGGTACCTCAGAATTGTTATCATAAAGACTGGCTGCAATTTTTTTCCCATTTTAATCTTGCTTGTATTGGGTTTGTTTGTGCATAAAGGTTTTTTTTTTTAATTTTATGTAATCAGAGGTATTCGTTTTGCATTTAATAATGTTCTCTAGTTCTTCTTTGATCATAAATTCTTAAATTCTCCAAAGATCTGGTAGGTAATTATCCCTTGCTTTCTTATTTTGCTTATGGTATCATCCTTTATGCCCAGATTCTGTACCCTTTTTGACCTTACTTTGGTATGGTGTATGAGGTCTATGCTGAGTTTCTGACATTATTTTCCATTTTCCCCAGCAATTTCTGTCAAATAGTGAATTTTTATTCCAGAAGCTGGAGTTTGGGGGTTTATAAAATACTAGATTACTATAGGTCTTGGATATTGTGTCATGTGTATCTAATCTGTTCCACTGATCCACTACTGTATTTCTTACCCAGTATAAAATGGCTTTGATAACTGCTATATAAGATATAGTTTTAGAATTGGTACTTTTAAGCCACCATCCTTTGTATTTTCTTCATTAATTCCCTTCATATTCTTGACATTTTATTCTTCTAGATGAATTTTGTTATTATTTTTCCCAGTTTTGCAAAATAATTGTTTGTCAATTTGATTGGTACAGCAATGGACCAGTAGATTAATTTAGGTGGCTTTGTCATTTTTATTATATTACCCTGACCTACTAATGAGAAATTAATATTTTTCCAATTGCTTAGATCTGACTTATTTGTGTGAAAAGTGTTTTGTAATTATGTTCATATATTTCTTGTGTTTATCTTGGTAGAGAAACTCCCAAATATTCTGGTTTGTCTACAGCTATTTTAAGTAGAATTTTTCTTTCTATCTCTTCCTTCTGGGATTTATCAGTAAGATATAGAAATGCTGATGATTTGAGTGGGTGTATTTTATATCTTGCAACTTTGATTAACCTTTAATTGTTTCACATAGGTTTTTGGATGATTTTCTGGGATTCTTTAAGCATATCATCATATTTTCTGCAAAAAGTGATATTTTTATTTTCTCATTACTTACTCAACTCCTTTAATTTCTTTTTAATTTCTTATTACTAAAGACAACATTTCTTGTACAATGTTGAATAATAATGGTGATAATGGGTATCCTTGTTTCACCCCTAATATAATAGGGAATAAATCCAATTTCTCTCATAATGTTTCTTCCTGGTTTTAAATAGATAGTTTATAATTTTAAAGAAAGGTTCTTTTGTACCTGTGCTCTCTTGTACTTTTAATACGAATAGGTGATATATTTTTTCAAAAGTTTTTTCTGCATCTATTTAGATTTTCACATGATTTAAGATGGTTTTGTTATTGATATGGTTGATTATGGAAATAGTTTTCATGATATTGAATCAGTCCTATATTCCTTATGTAAATACCACTTGGTCATTTTGTATTATCCTGCTGATAAATTGCTGTAATCTCTTTGCTAGCATTTTAGTTAAAATTTTTACATCAATATTTATTTGCAAGTTTGAGCTGTAATTTTCTTTCTCTGTTTTGACTCTTCCTGGTTTAGTGACATATTTGTATAATACAAGGAATTTAGCAGTACTCCTTCTTTATCTATTTTTCCAAATACTTTACATAGTATTAGAATGAGTTGTTCTTTAAACATTTGGTAGAATTCACTTGTAATTCCATCTGGCCCTGGAAAGCTTTTCTTAGGCAGTTGATTACTAGCTTGTTCAATTTTATTTTCTAGAATGCAACTATTTAAATAATGTATTTCCTCTTCTGTTAATCTGAGCAATTTATATTTTTGTAAATATTCATCAATTTCTGTTACATTACCAGACTCACTGACATTTAGAGCAAAATAGCTTCTAATTATTGATTTAATTTATTTTTCATTGGTGGTAACTTCACCCTATTCATTTTTAAGGCTGGTGATCTGGTGCGTTTACTTTTCCTTGAGATTGTATTTCTGGAATTTTTTTCAAATTGTGTCTAAGGTTTTTCCTTGTGGAATCTCTCTCTGAAGGTGATCAATAGATTCTTTCAATGAGCATTTCCCCCTCTTTTCTATGGTTTTGTGGCAGTTTTCTTATAACCTCTTGTGTAGAATGCTATTCAGGAACTTGTTCCCCTCTCCTTCTTTTATTTGCCTTTTTAAGTCTTTTATGAGCACTCCCAAGAAGCCTCTTTGGACTTGAGATTAATTCATACCACTCTATGAGATTTCCTCTGTGGAAATTTTGTCCTCCTCTGAGTTGGTGTTTTGATCTTCCCTGTCATCATAGTAGCTTTCTGTGGTCAAGATTATTCCCCATTTTTTTTAGGATTTCCTCTTTTTATATTTTTATGGTCCAGCTCTGCTCCTGAGGTAAAGGAGGTGTTGTTCCAAGCTTCCTATATAAACCTTAGCCTTGTCTTTAAGCACAAGGACCCCTCATATTTGCTGGATGTAACTTTGTCTGATCTTTATAGAAAACATCCTGGTTTCCCAGAGTTTGTCTTCTGAGTTGGGACTGGAGATTGCCCCATGAACCTGCTTTTCTACTGAGACAGGACTGAGGATCTCAGCTGATGATTTTCTGTGATTAACACTCTCTCGTTTTTTTTCCAGAGTCTGTCTGAGCTGGGATAAACACTCTTTCACCCCAGTGACTCTGACTTTTCTTGAAATTTTTCCAATCTGTGTTGAAATGGAAAGTGGTTTCATAGCTTCAGACTGTTCAGAAATTGGTTTCAGGTAGTTTTTGAGGGAAATTTGAGAGCTCAAGCAGCTTCCTGGCTTCATTCAGGCATCTTGGCTCTGCCCCTGTGAGAGCAAAGATAGTTTTCAACATTCACCCTTACAAATCTTTGTACAAATTTTTCACTCCCTTCCTCCCATCCTCTCCCTGACACAGCAAGCAATCAAATATATAAACAAATAGGTGCAATTCTTCTATACATATTTCCACAATTATCATGCTGTGCAAGAAAAAATCAGATCAAAATGGAAAAAATGAGAAATAAAATAAAACAAAAAGCAAACAAACAACAAGAAATAAAATGAAAATACTATGTTGTGATTTGTATTCAGTCCCCAGAATCCTCTTTCTGGATGCTGATGGCTTTCTCCATAACAAATTTCTTGGAATTGGCCTGAATCACCTCATTGTTGAAAAGAGTCATTTCCATCAGAACTGATTGCCATGTAATTTTGTTATTTTTGTGTAACAACATTTTCTTGGTTCTATTCACTTCACTTAGCATCACTTCAAGCAACTCCCTCCAGGCCTTTCTGACATCATCTTGTTGATCAATAATGTTCCATAAGATTGATATACCATAATATAGTATCACTCTTTTATGTCTAATTCATGAACTCATTTTGACCTTATTTTGGTATAGGGGGTTAAGTGTTGCTGAATGCTTAGTGTCTGCCACACATATTCCAATTTTACTGTAATTTTTTGTTGAATAGTGAGTCCTTATCCCAGAAACTGGGGAGTTTGTGTTTATAAAATACTAGATAATTATAGTTATTAACTATTGTATCTTATAAACCTAACCTGTACCATTGATCAACTACTCTATTTCTTAGCCGGTATCAAATGGTTTTAATGATCACTGCTTTGTAATGTAGTTTTAGGTCTGATATAGCTAGACCACCTTCATTTGCATTTTTCCATCAATTCCCTTGAAATTCCTGACTTTTTGTTATTCCAGATGAACTTTGTTATTGTTTTTTCTAACTCTGTAAAGAAATTTCTTGGCAGTTTGCTATGGAAATAAATAAGTAGATTAATTTAAGTAGAATTGTCATTTTTGTTATATTAGCTCAGCCTACTCATGAGTACTTGATTGTTTAGATCTGACTTTATTTGTGTGGAAAGTGTTTTGTAATTGTGTTCATACAGTTCCTGACTTTGTCTTGGTAAGTAGACTCCCCAAAACTTTATATTATCTACAATTATTTTACATGGAATTTCTCTTTGTATCTCTTGCTGCTGGACTTAGTTGGTAACATAAACAAATGCTGATGGTTTTCATGGATTTATTTTGTATTCTGTAATTTTGAGAGTTATTCACTCTTTCTAGTAGTTTTTAGTTGATTCTCTTGGATTCTCTAAGTATGCCATCATATCTGCAAAGAGTGATAACTTGGTTTCCTCATTACCTACTCTAATTCTTTTAATCACTTTTATCTTTTCTTATTTCTAAAGCTAACATTTCTAATATGATATTGAATAGAATAGTGATAGTGGGCAACCTTGTTTCACTATGCTCTTATTGGAAATGGTTCCAGTTTATTCCCATAATTTGTATTTTTTTTATTTTTAAAAAATATATACGTGGATAATTCTTTGACATTAATTCTTGTAAAAGCTTGTGTTCCAATTTCCCTCCTCCTTTCTTCATTCCCCCCAGATGGTAAGTAGTGCAATATCTGTTAAACATGGTAGAAATATATGTAAAATCCAATATATGCATACATATTTATACAATTATCTTGTTATACAAGAAAAATCAAATCAAACCAGAAAAAATGAGAAAGAAAATAAAATGCAAGCAAACAACAACAAAAAGAGTGAAAATACTTCTGTCTTGAATCACACTCAGTTTTCACAATCCTTTCTCTGATTATAGATGGCTTTCTTCATCACAAGATCATTGAAACTGGTCTCAATCATCTCATTGTTGAAGAGAGCCACAGCCATCAGAATTGATCATTGTCTTGTTGCCATGTACAATGATTTCCTGGTTCTGCTAATTTCACATGTTATCATTTCAGGTAAGTCACTCTAGGCCTTTCTGCTGCATCAAAGGGTATGCACAGTTTGCTAACTTTTTGAGCATAGTTCCAAATTGCTCTCCAGAATGGTTGAATATGTTCACAATTCCACCAACAATAGTTTTCCTAATCCCCTCCAACATTTGACATTATCTTTTCTTGTCATCTTAACCAATCTGAGAGGTATGCAGTGGTACCTCAGAGTTGTCTTAATTTGCATTTCTCTGATCAGTAATGATTTATATCACATTTTCATATGACTAGAAATTGTTTCAATTTCTTCATCTGAAAATTGTCTGTTCATATTCTTTGACCATTTATCTTTGGAGATAAATTGGAGAATGACTTGAATTCTTATAAATTTGAGTCAATTCTTTATATATTTTAGAAATGAGGCCTTTATCAGAACTCTTAAATGTAAAAAAATGTTTTCCCAATTAATTGCTTCCCTTCTAATCTTGTCTGCATTAGTTTTGTTTGTATAAAAAACTTTTTAACTTAATAAAATCAAAATTATATATTTTGTGCTCAATGATGATCTTCAGTTTTTCTTTAGTCACAAATTCCTTCCTCCTCCATAGATCTGAGAGGCAAACTATCTTGTGTTTTTCTAATTTGTTTATAATATAACTTTATGTTTAGATCATCCATTTCAACCTTATCTTGGTATATAGTGTAGGTCAAGGCCTAGTTTCTACTGTATTAGTTTCCAGTTTTCCTGGCAGTTTTTGTCAAATAGTGAGTTCTTATCCCCAAAGTTGTCAAACACTATATTGCTATAGTCATTGACTATTTTTTCCTGTCAAACTAACCTATTCCACTGATCACCTACTCTATTTCTTAGCCAGTACCAAATGGTTTGATGATCACTGCTTTATAATATAGTTTTAGATCTGGTATATCTAGATCACCTTCATTTGCATTTTATCCCTATAACTTATAATGCTTATTGATGGTTTTAAATAGATGCTACTGATCATTTTAAGGAAAACTCCATTTATTCCTATACTCTATAGTGTTCTTAATAGGAATGGGTGTTGGATTTTGTCAAAAGCTTTTTCTCCATCTATTGAGATAATCATATGATTTCTGTTAATTTGGTTATTGATATAGTCAATTATACTAATATTTTCAGAGAGAGTTCTGTGCATTTACAAGTTTTCAGTGCTTCTAAGGAGGTATGATCTGTGGAGAGGGGTAATCACTTCTCTTCTGAGTTTTGTCCTGTTCTTTAGTCAGGAAAACCCTTGTTCTCCTGTAGGTATGAGCATTAGTACTCCTCTTGGATCTGAAAATATGATCAGAGACCTCCTCTCTTCCAATCACAAATGTCAGTACTCCTTTATGTCATAAAACTATTATCAGGGTCCTTGCTTCCTTCTGATCAACCACAGACATTCTTCCCTGTCCTGAGGCTGTGATGTGGAACTTCACATGAGCAATAGAATTGTCAATCTACATTGTATCCCATGTGGGGAATTGTGCCCTATAATTACTTTCTGCCTAGTTTTCTTACCCCCTTATCATTTCTAAATTGAGAGCTTAAGAAGATCCTGTGTTCACTGTTTCAGCCTCTTCAAAAACCCACCACAGCTGTTGGTGCTACATAGGCCCGTACTTATGTTAAATGTCATAGACCTCTTTTCCTGATCTTCTAAATTGTCTTAAGCTGAAAAAAAATTCTCATTCTTATCTTTTATTGGCTCTACTGTTCTAAAACCTTTTTATTGGATTTGTTTTGTGCTTAGAAGGGAATCTTGGGATGGCTATGTGTACTTCATCATCTTGAGTCTCTGTCTAATCAAGCATTGTTAAACACTAGCATTAGCTGCTAAGTCCTAAGAATACACATACACACACACACACACACACACACACACGGAGAAAAGTTTTTTTTTTTTAATTCCAATAATCACTACCACCAAGAAACTCAAATGGTATGTGGAGACAACAATAAAAGACAATAAGCTGAAAGGAGTGCATTGGTTGTTTCTTTACTTAAAACATTTTAAAAAGGTAGGCAAAATTCATGAGACTATCAATAATAGTTGTTTGTTACCTAAAACTAAATTACTTAACAAGATTCTTTGGGGCCATATTATTTCCTAAAATAGAGTTTCCTTTTTGATCATATATTATAATTTTATCCAAATACAAAATAATGAAAAATAAATATTGTTTTGTTAATATTTCATAAAATCAAGTTAAAACACCAAGAAAAAAAAGTTAGATTTTTTAAAAATGCAATGGAAACACCCTTTGTGGTAAGAATCTTAGAATTGAAAAGAATTGAAAAGGAAACATAGTTTGAAAGAAAGGCAACTAATTTGGGGATAACTGGCATTATCTTTAATGGTTTCAGTCCAAAATTCCAAAATTGCCAAGGTAAATGAGAAAAGGAGTAAAACAGTTTTAAAATTGTCTTTATCTTCCTTGCTGCTTTCAGTAAAATGTGTGCCCTAGGTATATTTATTAACAATATTCTAATTTCATAATTAAAAATCATGAATCCTTGAAAAGATTAGTAGCTAAGTACCTGAGTAAGCATTATGATGATCTCTTAATATTTCTCTTCATTATTAAAAGGCAATCAGCAATATGCTTTGTTCAAAGAAGAAAGTTTATAGATCCAGCCTTGAGAAACTGAAGAATTTAAACATGTTTACTAATTTCATGGGAAATAAAATGAAAATGTTTTCTTTAAAAACAAAACAAAATATATTGCCTTAAAAAAACTCATTGTTCACCCAATCAGAACTTATGCATTTGTGCTCCCACTTTTAGCAATTCTGATTTGTTTAACGTTGGAAGAAGAAAATTTTCATTCCCCTCATGGACAGGAGTAGAGAGAGAAGGAGAGGAAATGAGCCTTTATAAAGTATATATACTAAGCCCTATGCTAAACAATTTAGAAATATTTTCTCATCTTTTCCTCATAATAACACTTTCAGGTAGGTGAGTATCCTATTAAAGAAATTGTTCATGTTCTTTAAAACTGGAATAGTTTGGGTTTGTTTCCTTTTAATGACCATAGAATTTTTAAAATGAACTTTGTAAAGAGAGATATAAAATACACACACACACACAAACACACACAGACACACATAAACAGAGAGGGTGGGGTGGGGACATATATACTCCAAGTCCCCAAATCCTTTCTATTATTTCCAGGGTTGTCCAGGTCTGTCCTCTTTTAGCATGCAGTGCTATCTCCTATATATTGAGTGAATTGAAGTCATCAAATGTTAATTGCCTCATAACCCATCATCTACAATCTAAAATTTATCTATACAGTTACTCTCTTTTCCTCATAATTCAAAAATTATAATATCACTAGATTTTTAAAAGGCTTACTTTTTCATTTATACCCTTTTTTATTCTTGACTTTTCCCAGAGAAAAAAACACCATTTAACATAGAATCACAAAATTACAATAAACATGCTATCTTAAGAGATTCCAAAATTTGAGGTCTTCAAGGGGAAAGCTTAGGGCTACTCTAAAATCAATCAATAAACTAAAATCAAGCATTTATAAAGTACTTGCTCATCTCTTCTGTTGCACACTATAATGTCTTCTCTGCTATGTATTAATTTCCTTCCTTCCAATTTTCAATTCAATATTCATATAGCTGTCCAAAATAATTTTAATGTTCTATAGTGACTCCCCATTGTCTACCAAATAAATTTTAATTTCTTTTCCCTGGAGTTTAAATACCTCTGAAATCTGACTTTTATCTACTTCTCCAACTTCATCATGCATTGTTATACATTATGTATCCTGTGTTGCAACTTATATCATCATTGATCCTTTCCTACTTCACCAAGAACAGTCTCTCTTCAATCATCTACCTATATTTTTTGTTAAATATTCTATCTTAAATTAGGATTCAATTTGGGTGTCATTTCTTCTGTGAGACTTTCCCTTATTTCCCTAACTTAACTTCATTCTCCCCTCTTTAAATTTCTTATAGTGTTTTGATCAGATATCTGCTTTGTCTTTTACCATTGTTTGTGTATGATATAGAGTCTTTGGTATTCTGTTTCTTAGATGGTCCATTGAGTTAGATAGCAAACTCTTTGAGGTTTGTGCCTATGATTTATTTCACCTTATAAATTCTGTTTTAAAGGAAATAATGCTATATAGAAAGAAAACCCTACAAGAAAAAGAGCCTAATATTAACTATTTTTGTTTCACCATATTTTCAAAGGTCATAGCCAATATATACAATATACAAGAGATGGGTAATTTATGCCATTGATAGAAAGGACTGTTTGTCTTTTTATCATACAAAAAACATACACTCATAATATACATCCATGTTTTGGGGGAGTTAGCCAGAAGAAAGATTAACAAATAAAAAAGGCAGACTGAAAGATTTTTAGTAACATAAATTATTTAAATTAAAACAAAAAACTGGTTATTCTTATCTTCTGTATCAATACAAATCTAGGTAGGATTTAACAATGTTTTCACAGAATACCTTAACATTGAAGCTCAACATTCTTTCATTTCCCTTGAAATATGACCTTGTTGGTAGCTTAGCTCTCTTTTATATTATATTTTTGAAGTTTAGCTAATAGTTTGCCACATATAGTACTTTCAACTTAAGCATTAAAATGCAGCAAATGTTTTAAGTCAAACTTTCTGTTTGGAGATTTTCTTTCTCCATTACCTTTATTGAATTTGAAATTCTTTTAGCTTTTACAAGCTGTTAATTTTAGTTGTATTTATTAAGTAGCTCCCTCACTTTCATAAAAAGCATATATCCTTTTTATTGAGAAAAAAATTAGTTGAAAGATTATTTATAAAATTGGGATAGAAATTAGGCTGATAACACATGCCAGACAATATCAAGAGACAATAAGCGTCTCTTGTTCTTTATAGATCTGAAATTTACTGATGGAAACAAGCCTTTGACATTCATCAAAAACTCAAGAAAGCATAGGTTATATGTGCATGACACTGGAACTTCTGGCTGACAAGTGAAAACTTCAGACAATCATCTTAATGTTTTGTTGGCAAAATGTCTATGAGATATTAAAAATCTAAATGTTTACAGATATTTTTATGATATGCCAGAATATTTGGCAATAACCAAATGATTGTCCTTTTCTAAATAGTATGAAATAGACAAAACATTAAAGAGTGAATATATTTTTTGTTGTTGCCTGAAAATTTTGGATTTGTGTAACTGCAAATGACAACTTGGTAGAATAGTGTGTAATGAAAACTGCAGAATTAGTGCAATGAATACCAATATAGAATATATGGGAATAAGGAGTTAGTAAGTAAATAAAGGTAATCATTCTTGAGAGGAAGTTAAAGAAGAAAAAAATAGGAAAAAATCAAACTTGCAAAAATGTTGTGTAACAATTCTAAATACTATCATAGATTCATGGAGTTAGGATGGAAGGAACCTTCTAAAATATCTAGTCTAACTGGGGTCAATGAGATTAAATGAATTTCCCAAGGACCCACAGGTTGTAAGGAAAGGAGGAAAGATTCTGACCCTTGTTCTCTTACACTAGTTCCAGTGTGCTTTCCACATATCATACTTCTTTTTTTTATAGTTAAAGATACTTATCTGATGTATACATGTATTTTATTTGTCATATAATTTATCCTATTTAGCATGTATGAGATTACCTGTCATCTAGGGGTGGGGGGTGGGGGGTAGGAGGGGAAAAGCTTGGGAAAAAATGTTTTTGCAAAGGTCAATGTTGAAAGGTCACTCATATGTTTTGTCAATAAAAAAAATTAAAAAAATAAAGATACTTATCTGTATGCAAATAAGTCCAAAAAGTATCATAGTACAACATGATTGAAATTATTGTATGAGACTTGTTTACTAACAGTAGAGAAAACAGTGACAACATCCCTGCTCCCAGTGAATGACTATCCTATTTTTTTAAAAATGTAGAACCAATAGGACTTAAATGTCACCTGAACTGATTTTTCTTATTAAAAATATCCAAGTTATTAAAGCATTGTGTCTAGTTATGTGATGAAAAATCCTTGATATTTTAAAGCTTTCTAAAAACTTCCCATCGATCTGTTATGACATTCACTATTGCTATATTAACAGTGATAGATTGCATAATGATGGAGAGGAAGGGAGGGAGGGAGGAAGGAGAGAAAGAGACAGAGATACACAGACATAAAATAAGAAAGAGAAAAAAAATCATAGAGAGACAGAGAAGAGGGGGAGGAAGAGAGAAAGAGGAGAGAGAGAGAGAGTGTGTGTGTGAGAGAGAGAGGAGAATGCTAAACCTTAGGTAAGAAGGCAACACTCAAGCTTAAAATCAAGCATCTTCCTTCAAGGACCTTACATTTCAATGGAGGAACACAACACATAAATGAGGGAATACAACATATAAAAGAGAGCTAGAATGATAAAGGAGGCATATGTTTGAGGGGGGTATGTTTGAAACATGCTTTAGAATGAAAGTGAGATAAAAACCTGAATTTGAGATCAAGATGGTTTTAGGACAAAATTCAAATTTCTAGTGGGGAGTGGATAAAGATGATAGCTGAAGTATAGAACATATCATTTATACCAACATTGTTTTAGGATTTATGTGGAAAGCAGTCTGGATATGTAAAGTAAACACAAACAAAGAAACTTTTAGGAAGCATCTTTTCAAAATCATATTCTTTTTTTTGATATTCAGTTGCATTTGTACACTCATATCAATAATGGGGAAAATTCAGAAGCATAGGTAACACAGACTATTGAAGTATATCTAATGCTTTTGAAGTCTTTCCTTTACTACAGTCATCAGTCAGTAAGATGTATTAAAAACTTATGATGTTCCAAGTACTATCCTAAGTGCTAGATATATAAAGAAAAACAAATGACAATTCCTGCTCTCAAAATTCTCACAGTCTAATGGGGAAGGGATGACAACATGCAAAAAGCTATGTGCAAACAAGCTACATTTGAGTTAAAATGGAAATAATCAACAAACAGAAGTCACTAGATTATGCTAGATGAAGAAAACCTCCTTGAAGAATGCATGACTTTAACTGGAATTTGAAGTCAGGGCAGACAGGAGACAGAAAGGAGAAAATAGGTTATTTTTATCATGGGAAACAGTGAAAAAGCCTGGAATTGGGAGATGCAGTTTTTTGTTCAAGGAAGAGCACAGAGACCAGAATCACATAAGATGTAAAAAGATTCCAAAGGTAGTAGGGGGCATGTTAGAAAGGGTTTTAAATGTGAAGCAGAGGATTTTACATTTGTCACTAAAGATGATACAGAGTCACTGGAGTTTATTTAGAAAGAGAGGGGGATAAGGTGATAATATCTGCATTTTCAGAAGCTCTTTTTGATAGCTAAGAGGAAAGTTGAATGGAATGATTTCTTGCACATAGACCAACCAGGAGGCATGAAATGATAATAGTTTGACCCAGAGTAGTGGTAGGCTTAGAGGGAGAAACAGACACATACAGAGAGATGTTTTGGGGAAAAACTTGATAGGCCTTGGCAGTGGACTTGATGTGGGAGAGATGAGAGAATAAGGAGGTGAGTATGACACAAAATTTGTAATTTTGGCTAAAGGAAAGTATGGTGGTGTTTTCAAAAGTAATGGAAAAGTTAGTAAAAGGGAAGGTATTGGAGGAAAGATAATGGACTTAGTTGGTAAGATATCAAACTAAGTTGAGTTTAATATGTCTTTGGGATATCTTGTTTCAAATGTCCAATAGGCAGTTAGAAATGTGAATCTGGAGGTCATAAGAGAGGATAGGGCTGAATAAGTAGATTTTAGGATCAACAGCACAGAGAAGATATTTGATTCTCTGGAAGGTGATGAATGTTGGAGGGGATGTAGGAAAACTGGGACACTAATGCATTGTTGGTGGAGTTGTGAAGTGATTCAAGCATTCTGGAAAGCAATTTGGAACTATAGTCAAAGGGCTATATATCTGTGCATACCCTTTAACCCAACAGTGCCACTCCTGGGTCTGTGTCCCAAAAAAAATCATAAAAGAGGGAAAAGGGCCATATGTAAAAAAAAAAAGTTTTTAACAGCTTTTTTTGTGGTAGCAAAGAATTAGAAAATTCCATCAATAGAAAGAGGAATGGCTGAACAAATTGTGATATATGAAGATAATGGTATATTATTGTTGCATAAAAAAACGATGAACAAGCTGAATTGAGACAGACCTGCAAAGATTTCCATGAACTGATGCTAAGCAAAACAAGCAGTACCAGTAATAAATTGTACATAACAGCAGCAAGAATGTGCTATGATCAACCATGAAAGGTTTGGTTCTCAATTGTTCAGTGATCCAAGGCAATCTCAACAGACTTTGGACAGAAAATTCCATTTGCATATAGAAAAAGAACTATGGCAAATGAATGTAAATCAACGCATGCTATGCTCATTTCTTTTTTCTGTTTTTTTTTCCTCTCCCATGGCTTTTCTCTTTTATTCTGAATTTTCTCTCCCAACATGATGCACAAATCAATGTTCATCAAAATAAATAAATAAATTTACTAGGGAAAAATAAAAAGAATTATAGACATCAATTTTATCTAGGAATATAAATAGTTTAAACTTTCAATAATATATATATATATATATATATATATATATTTTCCCTTGTTTACTTTCTATGCTTCTCTAAGGTACTGTGTTTGAAGATCAAATTTTGTTTGGTTCTTTTTTTTTTTTCAATAGAAATGACTGAAAGTCTCTTACTTCATTGAAGATCCATTGCCTCGCCTGAAAGATGATACTCAGTCTCATTGGATTGTTGATTTTTGGTTGTAACGCCAGGTCCTTTGTCTTCTGGAATATGGTAATACAAGACCTCCAATTCTTTATTGGAGAAGCTATCAGATCGTGAGAAATCCTGACTATTGTTTTTTTTGTTTTGTTTTGTTTTGTTTTGTTTTGTTTTGTTTTTTTGTTTTTGTTTTTGTTTTTTGTTTTTTGCTGAGGCAATTGAGGTCAAGTGACTTGCCCAGGATCACACAGCTAGGAAGTGTTAAGTATCTGAGGCCAGATTTGAACTCAGATATTCTTGACTTCAAGGCTGGTGCTCTATCAACTGCACCATCTAGCTGACCTGACTATTGTTTTTTGATATTTGAAATGTTTTTGTCTAGCAGCTTGCAGTATTTTTTTTTCCTTGTGATTGTGATTCTGGATTTTTGCAACAATGTTCCTGGAATTTTATTTGTGGGATCTCTTTTAGAAGACAATCCATGGATGGGGGGGCGGAGCCAAGATGGCGGAGTGAAAAGGTGACTTTCTGCCTCTCCTCCGATCTTCTCTCAAATCAACAATAAAATAAGCCTCTGAACTGATCTTCAAGTCAACGAACTCAGAAATATTTGGGCACGGCTCTCTGGAGAACTTCATATCAGGTTAGTCGGACTCGGACAGAGAGATAAATAGACGACCCCTGTGCAGGCCGGAAGTGAGGGTGGGACTCAGCTCAGCTCATCCTGGAAGAAATTCCAAACTCCAAACTCCAAATTCCAAACACCTGGAGTTTATCTGAGGCACTGGGGACACTCTGCCTTGATTGGGGACAGGTGTTCTGGCAGACTTGCCGTGTTTAAGGAATAATTCGGACTTAGTCCTAGCCCCCACCGGCCCAGCACCTTAAGTCAACTCGCCGAAGTGCCCCAGGGCAAAGCGTCTTCAGCCGAGGTTTTTTTTTTTCCCCTA
>JAJPUD010016132.1:0-14654 GCA_023553655.1 Myrmecobius fasciatus | reverse complement strand
TTTCAGAGAGGCCTGGAGAGACTTGCATGAACTGATGCTGAGTGAAACGAGCAGAACCAGGAGATCATCATGCACAGCAACAACAGTATTACATGATGATCAATTCTGATGGACATGGCTCTCTGCAATAAAGAATTGTCTCAAACCAGTTCCAGTTGTTCACTGAAGAAAACCATATACACCCAGAAAGAGGGACATGAAATATGGACCACAATGTAACATTTTCATGATCTCAATTGACATTTGCTTGCATTGTGTTGCCTTTCTCTGATTCTTTTTTTTTTCTTGTAGATAGGATTTTTCTTGCATAACTTCTCAAGCATTTCAACATTATTAACATGTAGTGGACTTCCTGCCATCTAGGGGAGGGGAGGGGACTGGGGGTAAAATTTGCATTGGAAAGCTTTGTAAAGATCAAGGTTGGGGAACTACCCATACATATGTTATACAAATAAAAAGCTTAAAAAAAAAGACAATCCATGGATTCTTTTAATGACTATTTCCCATTGAGTTTCTAGAATATTGGAGTAGTTTTCCTTGAGGAGCTCTTGAAGATTGCTATTCAGGCTCTATTTTTTGGTCATGACCTTCAGGTAGACCAAAAAAATTCAAAATTGTCTCTTCTGGATCTACTTTCCAGGTCAGCTGTTTTTCCAATGAAGTATTTTACATTTTCTTCCATTTTTCCTCCTTTTTAGTTTGTTTGACTGATTCTTGATGTTTTGTTAAAATCATCAGCTTTCATTTGCTCCATTCTAGTTTTTGATGTACAATTTTCTTTAGCTTTTGTATGTTTTTTTTTCCATTTTGTTAATTCAAATTTTGAAGGTGTTTCCTTCAGTGAATTTCTTTTTTTTGCATTTGGGCATTGTATTTTTGAGGAATTGCCTTCCTTCTCCAAGCCATTGACTCTCTCTTGGATACCTCTCATTTTTTTCTTATTTTTTCTTCTACCTCTCTTATTTGCCTTTTTAAGTCTTTCATGAGCATTTCCATGAAGCCTCTTTAATCTTGGAACCAATTTATATCGTTCTTTGAGATTTCCTTTGTGGACATTCTATCTTCATCTGAGTTAGTAACTTTGTGTGGTCAAGGTTCTTTAATGCTTCTTGCTTATTTTCTTCCTTTTTCTTTCTTTTCTTTTTTTTTTTTTTTACTTTTATGATCCAGCTCTGCTCCTGGGGTAAAAAGGATGCCATGGTTTTGAGCACAGAAGACCCTTGCATTTGCAGGCTATAACTTGGCCTGCTTTTTTCCAGGAAACAGCCTGTTTTTCCAGAATATACCTTCTGAGCTGGCACTGGAGGCTATCCCACTGTTCTGGACTTCTACTGAGCCAGGACTGAGGGTCTCAGATGCTGATTTGCTGTGATTAAAACTTTGTCAGTGGCTTTCCCAGCTTTTGTCTGAGCTGGGCTGAACACCCTTTTCATCCCAGTGAGACTGATCTTTCTTTACCTGTTTCCAATATATCTTGAACTGCAGAGTGGTTTCATTCCATCATACTTTGTGCAAAGGCTTGGGTTTCATAAAGTTTTTGAGGGAACCTGAGAGAGCTTTAACAGCTTACTAGCTTCACTCCACCATCTTAACTCCACCTTAATGTTAGTTCCAATATTATTAGAGCTAATAATATTCTTCCTCCTGTATCAAATAAAAAAGAAGTGATTATATATTAATTATATCATTAATATAATATTAAACAGCAATATAAGTAAAATAATCAAAACATTTACTTTATATAAAATGTTTTGTATAACAAACACCAATGCTTTCAAATAATTTTTAAGACAAAATAAGTAGGAACCAATAAATAAAAAGAACATTTGGAAAAATGTGTGATTAAATGTTTTGTTAAAAAAAAACTTTGAAAAATTGGCACAAGTATTTAAAATCAAAATCATGTCACACTTCTGAATCAAAGGGTATGTGCAGTTTGATAATGTTATCAGTATAGATCCAAATTGCTCTCCAGAATAGCTTGATCCATTTACAATTCTACCAACATTATATTAGTGTACCAGTTTTCCCATATTCTCTCCTACGATTGTCATTGTCTTTTACCTGTCATCTAACCAATCTGAGAGGAGTGTAGTGATACCTCAGAGTTCCCTTAATTTTTCATGTCTCAGATCAATAGTAATTTAGAGCATTTTATATGACTAGAAATGATTTTAATTTCTTCATCTCAAAATTGTATGTTCATACCCTTTGACCATTTATCATTTGGAAAATGACTTGATACAAGAATTCTTTCATAGTTTTATATTTAATAGTTTTCAGGATATGTATTTATATTTTGAGTGTCTGTTTATGTTTTTGGTTTCCTTAAAAATATATATCAATGAAAACAAAAATTTGAAATATATTGCCTTGTCAAAGCAGAATTCTTTAAATGCCAACAAACAATACTTCATTTTTTTACTTCAAATCCATGTATTTTATGTGAAGCCTATCACAAGAGAACTGACTTCTTTCATTCCTATTAATCACCTACTCCCCACCGCTTATTTTGGCAAATTGAGAAATAAAGGATAAGTATTTGAATGGCATTACAAAATGTTAGAAAAAATGTGCTAAAATTTTGTGAGGACATAATATCTGTTAAATGTCACTTTTTGTTAATCTATAGTCCTTCAAAATAGTGTCATACTCTTTGATAGAAGGCAGGGCTATCACAAACTCTTTATTGGTTTATCAACCATGATAAATATATCTTTTTATTTAAAAATAAGGAATTAGGCCATGAACAAAGGAGAAAAATTGAATCTGTCTTGTAATTTGTGGGGTATTGTTGTTTTGAGCATTTTGAAGAAAGAATTAATGTGGAACTAGATTTTAAGAAACTCCCTGTGGGTATTGTTTGTTGTTTTGAATTGCTTTAATAGTAAACTTGCATTATTTATGTTTATTAATATTTAGAATGTACTTTGCAAGGATGATTTTCATCTGAGTTATAATTAGTCTCAGCTGATGAATGCAATAAAATGATTATAAACATCTCTGTGAGCTCATTATCACTACTGGGCTGTAAGATGCAAAAAATAGTGCAGGAATGAGTGCCTTACCTATAAAAATCATTGGAAATCAGTTTCTAACTTGGCTTATATTCAGGTTAAAATTCTTTTGCTTTTCCAAATTTTAACCACATATATTGAATTAGTCTTTAAAACCCCAATTTACTTATCTTCACTCATAATCTTTAAGTTTTCATAAATTTTGTAATTTCTGTACATTAATCATTTTTTCAGATTGTGATATTCTATTTTAATAATTGCTTTGGCTATAATTTCTTAAAAAGGTGAGTTTTCATCTCTCTTTCATATCCCCCCAACTACTCTATGACTACCTGGTACTTTATCCATGCCAACTGCAAACATTCTCTATGTCTGGTGTATGAATAGCAAAATTTCTAGTCATAAGGTTGTGAATAAAGAAATGTATAGGATCTCAGATGTCACTCCACTGAACTCCCTGATTTAATGGTTGAGGAAAATGAGGCTCAAACAATTTAAATGAGTTCCAAGGTAATATCGATAATATCAAATGTATGATTGTAATTCAGATTCTCTGGCCTTAGAGCTAATAATATTCCTTCCCCTGTATCAAATGAAAATGAAAGGTAATAACTATGCTAGAGCATTCAGGACTTTGCTCCCAGGACACTGAAATTTTGAGTGGGCTGGGAGCAACTTTTATCCTATAGTAGTGTAGAAACAACTGAGTTTAATACCTAATTGGTGGTGGTAGCGGGGAATCTAAAAATATGAACTTCTAGTAATTCCTTCCTCATATAGATAGATATTTGATGGTGTTTTCCTAAACTCCAACTTGACAACTTCCCCCAAAACAGATTCATAATGATTTAGATCATATTCCCTTACATTCTCTAGTAAGTTCCTCCATAGTTCTCTATCAACAACACACTCAGTACCATTACCTCCACATTACATGGTACTCACATAGAATATAATGGTTGCTAATTATGAGTCTAATTGACAGCACCAACAATTATGACTTCCTTATTTCAAGTCCTCTAATGAAACACATAACACAACAGAAAGATAGATAAACTAATAATGCAATGCTGGTAGAGATGTGAATTGATTCTGCCTTTGAGGAAAAGCAGAAGCTATTCTGAGAAAGTGACTTAAATGTTCATCTCCTTTGATGTAGAAATCCCACTAACAGCATATACTTCAAGAATGTCAAAGACAAAAAGTCTATATATGACATTGTGTTCATAATAGCATTTTTAAAGCCATGAATAGAACCAAATCAGATGTTCATTAGTTGTGAAATAGATGAACAAATATTGATACATGCATGGAAATAGAGCATTTTTCTGCTGGAAGGAACAATGAATATGAAGAATTCAGAGAAATATGTGAAAACTTATATGGACTGATGTGAAATGAAATAGTCAACTAGGCAAAAACAAGGTAGGCAGTGACTAAAATAAAGCAATGGAAGCAATGAGAAAACATAAATTATACAATCTAGTATGATGATGAGGAAGAGGAGGATGAAGATGATAAGGACAACAATAATTAACAATAATAGTAATAATTTGAGCCCGAAAATCAAATTAGAAAATGTAGCTCTCTTCTTTTTATTTTTATTTTTTTCTGGAATCTTTTCTTCCTTCCTTTATCCCTTTCCTTTCCCTTCTTTCTTTTTTTCCTTTCTTTTTTCTTATTCATTTTGGAGATTTTAGTGACTGTTTTTTTTCATGTGTTGTCAAAGTTAACATGTTGAATAATGTACTTGATTGCTTTTTTTCTTTTTTATTACAAGAAAGTACTCTCTATCAGAAAATAGAGAAGAATAAAATTGGAAATAAGTGTAATGTCAGCGAAATATATAAAAAAATTAATGTAATTAAAAAAAAACACAAACACCAAAAGAGCCCCCAATTGACAAAGTATATGAAAGGTATTTTGAAAAGTCTAATTGCCGCAGTGAAAGACTAAGATAACAATGTTAAAAGTTATAGGTCCAAACCAAGTACTCAATCCCAGTCTAGCAGCAATATAAAAATAGTTGTGAACTTTTTGTTCTTTTTCTTTAAAATTATTCCACCACAAAGTATGTTTTTAAAATTGATTTAGTATTTTATTTTTCCCCAGTTACATGTAAAAACAATTTTAACATTTATTTTTAAAACTTTCAGTTCAAAATTATATTTCTCCCTCCCAAACCCCCCTTATCATTGGAAAGGTAAGAAATTCTATATAGGTTATATATGTATAGTCATGAAAAATATTTCCAAAATAATCATGCTGTAAAGGAAAACATAGATACAAAACAACAAACCTCAAGGAAATGAAAGATTTTTTTTAAAGTATGCTTCAGTGTGTATTCAGACACCATTAGTTCTCTCTCTGGAAATGGATAGCATTTTTCATAAAAAGATCTTCAGAATTGTTTTGCATCATTGTATTGCTGAAAACAGCTAAGTAGTTCACAGCTGATCTTATAATATCACCATTACTTTGTACAAAGTCCATTTCAGTTTGTATGAGTCCATGTAAGTACTTTCAGGTTTTTCTGAGAGTACCCTGGTCATCATTTCTTACAGCATAATAGTATTCTATCAAATTAACATATCACAGTTTGTCCAGGAACTCCCCAATTGATGAGTATTTCCTCAATTTCCAATTCTTTTATTCAGAAAAGAGCTGTTATAAATATTTTTGTACATATAGATATTTTTCCTTTTTTTTTCCATCTCTTTTTGTATAGAGACCTAATAGTAGTATTGCTAGGTCAGAAAGTATTTTATGGTTTCATAAACCTTTGGGTATAGTTCCAAATTGCACTCCTGACTGGTTAAATCAGTTCACAATTCCACCAACAGTGGATTAATGCATCATTTCTTCCACATCTCCACCAGTTGTTATTTTCCTTTTCTGTCATATTAGCCAATCTAACAGGGATGAAGTAGAATGTCAGAATTACTTTAATCTGCATCTCTCCAGTCAGTAGTGTGTTAGAGTATTTTTTTCACATAGCTTCATCTTAAAATTGTTCATATTTTTGCTTTTTGCTGAGGCAATTGGGGTTAAGTGACTTGCCCAGGGTCACACAGCTAGGGAATGTTAAGTGTCTGAGACCAGATTTGAACTCAGGTCCTCCTGACTTCAGGGCTGGTGCTCTATCCACTGCGCCACCTAGCTGCCCCAAATTGTTCATATTTTTGATCATTCATCAATTAAATAATGGATCTCATTTTTATAAATTTGACTAATGTCTGGGGGAAAAGGTATTCATCAGAGAAACTTGCTTCATTTTTTTTCAGTTACTATATTTTTACCTTCTGATTCTACAATATCAAGGCAATTTTCCTTGATAATTTCTTGAAAAATAATGTCTAGGTTCTTTATTTGATCACAGATTGCAGAGAGTCCAATAATTTTTAAATTTTCTTTCATGTATCTAATTTCTAGGTCAGTATTTTTCCAATGAAATATTTCATATTGTCTTCCATATTTCATTTTTTTTCTTTTCTTTTATTGTTTCTTGATTTCTAGTGAAGTCATTAGCTTCCATTTGTCCAATTCTAATTTTTAAGAAATTTTTTTTCTTTGAGGAGCTTTTGCATCTTCACTTGCATTTGTCTAATTCTTCATTTTAGTTTTTTTTTTCTCCAGTGATTTTTCATTTGGTTTATTTTTCTTTTTAGACTATCCTTTTTTTCATTGCCTTTTGTGCCTCCTTTACCCTTTGTTCTAGTATGCTTTTTAAGATGCTATTTCCTTCAGTATTTGTGTGTGTGTCTCCTTTACTAAGTTGTTAATTCATTTTTAATCATTTACTTGAAGCACTCTTATTTTCCATCATGACTTTCAAAAAGTCCCATAGTCCTTAGTTTGTCTCTCCTAGATCTATTTTCCAAGTCAGTTGTTTTTCCTAGGAGATATTTCATATTTTCTTCTATTTTTTTTGCTTTTGTTTAACTAATTGTTGAAGTCTTATTGATTCATTCACTTCTATTTGTTCAATTCTAATTTTTAATGTATTATTTTCCTCAGTTACCTTTTTTAGCTCCTTTTGTAACTGGCCATTTGAATTTTTTTGTTCATTGCAGTCTTTTTCCATTTCACCATTTTGTTTTTCAGTGAATTTGTGTCTTTTTCATATCTTTTTTGCAGGGCATTATATCCTTCTTGCAATGATCACAATAATTTCCCCATTTTTCTTCTCACTCTCTTTTGAGATTCTTTATGCAATCTTCCAGGAAAGCCTTGTGAAATGTGGACCAACTCATGCCATCTTCTGTGGCTTCCTCTGGAGTTGCTTTACCTTTAGGAACCTCAGGATCTGAGGTCTGTTCTTCTCTCTCTCCATAAAAGCTATCTATGTTAAGAGTTATTTTCTGTTTTTTATTAATTTTTTTAAAGCTTGAAGTCTGTTTGAAGCAGTGAAGCAGCAGATGAAGTAATTTGCTCTGGAGCAATTCAGCTGATTAACTTCCAGTGCTGGGCTATCCAGGCTAGGTCCAGCATTCAAAGCACTTTACAATTTACCTTTTACAAAAAGCAGATCTGCCAAAGCACCTGCCCGCAATCAGGGCAGAGTGTCCCAAGCGTCTCGCAGGGACTTCCCAGGTGCTTAAAATCTGCCATGCTGAGTCCCAGCCAGCTTCCTGCCCTGTCTCCCAGAGCTGTGCCTGAGCTTGGCAAACTGCCTGCCCCCCTGCCCCACTGAAACAGACCTGCTCCAGAACTCCTCCAAGGTAACTTCTTCTAGGAATGTATTGTACTCAAAATATTTGGAGGCACTTTCACTCCAGAACCAGTTTAGAGGCTTAATGTGCTGTTGGTTTGAAAGAAGCTCAGAGGAGGATACAGAGAGTCGTGTCTTCACTCTGCCATTTTCACTCCACATCAGCAATCTTATTTTTTCCCCAATTTTCCTCTAACTCTCTTACTTGATTTTAAAAATTCTTTTTGAGTTCTTTCATGATCTTTAATGGATTCATGTTTTTTCCCTTGGGGGCTTTGGATATAGGAACTTTCATTTTGTTATTTTCTTCTGAATGTGTTTTGATCTTCCTTGTCACTATAGTAATTTTCTATAATCAGAATTTTTTTTTCTATTTTTGCTCAGCCTATTGATTTTAACTCTCTTTTAAAGTAGAGTTCTGATCTCAGGAAGGTATTCACTGCTCTCTTGGGACTCTGCTCTGGTCTGTGTAATGCCATGCTCTTTCCTACCCTAGAATTGTGAAGAGGTTCCCTGCACCATTTGTACTGCAAACTGGTGTGCTAGTGCACCTCTTTACCTGGCACTTCCATCAAGTATTATAACCCAGAATGAAGCACTGGTAAAGCCACAGAGTCTTGCTTCAGTGCTAGCAAAGAGATTTCTGTAATCTCCTGATCAACTGTTAAATTCCATTAACATTTGTGAGCTGAAAACTCTGAAAGCAATTGCTGTTGTAGATTTAGTAGCCCCAAGGCCTGCTCCTAATTTGCTGAGGTCAGGTCTATGCTTGTATATCTTGAGCTGGATTTTGTTCTACTCTCAGCTGGTGCAATGAGATTTTTACTTCTGACCATCTAAATTGTCTTGGGAAGGAAAATTGATTTGTTCCATTTTTTTGTAGGTTCTGCCACTCTATAGTTTGATTGGAGGTATTATTTAAAGATATTTGTAGAAGTTTGGGGAAAAGCTCAAGTGAGTCCCTGGCTTTATTCCATCATCTTGAGTTGACTTCAACAAAGTGTTTTACTTATTGTAGAGATTAGATTTTTTTGTTGTTATTATGTTTCTCCTGCATCTTCAAACATACTTTTACAATAAAAATAATAATTTTAAGTTAAATAGTACAGTTTGCTCTTTCTGAACTAAAGACATACTGATATTTGCAAGAAGAGACACATGGTTAAGAAGTCTTATACATCTCAAAGTATTAAATACAAATATGTAATTTATCCTTCAAATTTTACCCTTAACACGTGTACTGTCCCTCTGTTTTTTTAGACTTGATTATTTACATACTGAAGGCCTATTAAGGAAATACACATTTTAAAATGTAAGTGTAGTTTTGCTTATTTCCTTGATTTACTTCTGACTAGAAAAATTATTTTGTGCTCTGAAGGTGCATGTATCCTCTTGGGTGGTCAAAGGAAAGTTGGTTTTAGAGCACATTGATGACATCCACCATGACTGATTAAATATTTACCATCAGGACTGGGTAGTCAAAAAGGAAAGCATTTTTAATGAAATGTGACAGTTTCTTTAAAAAACTACTTTTGAGTTGGGTTGGTACAAAAGCCCTATATTTTCAAAATAGATGCAAAAAGCAGGGACTTGCATTAGTCAGTCCTGCAGTTTTATGCATTCTTTTACTTGCTAACTTAGGGACTCCCAAGGCAATTACTTGTCTATATGTCACCCCTGATACTCCCATGAAGTTTGACATTTCATCTATTGAAATGACTATAGCATGTGTGTCTCAGAGCAAGATAAAAGCCTTTCATCTTACTAATGCAACAGTCTCATATCATTTGGGCAAATCAGATACATCCCATTGTGAAAAGAACAAAGTTTTCCTAGGCTAAGCTTATGATTTGAAGAGAAACATGAGATGTACAGGGATATAAAGGTGAACACACTTGTGATGCCTATATTCGATCTTTTTTATACATTCGAGTCTTGTTTCTAGAATCCTGGATTATTCTTTTTTACTTATAAAAGAGGAATGAACAAACCACGATTTCAAATATCCTCATTTGGGACCATAACATCATGGTTTTACAGAAAGAAAAAAATCTGCTATGCTATGTAGTCTTTTTTTAATCTTAGAGATGAGAAAATTGAGGACCAGAAAGGCTAACTACCTAGCCCAGCATTACATGCCTATTAAGAGTCAGAACTAGAATTTGAATCCAAGTCACTTAACCCCAAATCCAGCACTCTATCAAATAATTGAATTCATATTTTATAGGAGATAGGGCATTCTCTTGTTATCTTAATTATAATATCCAAGGAATATTGTATGCATATATGAGAACATGGAGATAGTGTTGCATATATCTCTCCTTCTATTTCCAAAGTCATAAATGGGTCTGTATGTAGTCTTTCTGGTATCTTTTCCATGATCATACCTGGCATGTCTTCTTTCTCTGAGTCTTTGACTTCCTTCCATAGTTCTTACTATTAACTCAGTTTAATTCAACAAACATTTAAAAATGTTTGTTGTGTACCAGCCTTTTAGGAACTTAGGGTCTACCAAAGAAAAACATAATACTTATAAGTATATGCAAATACATATAAATTAAATACATTTTGGAGGAGGACTAACAATCAGAGAAATCAGAAAAGGTCTTCAGTCCCAATTAATGACTATTCTGTGTTCTGAAGAAAACAGATAATTCTGTGAAAAGAGAGAGCATTCCAAGAGTGAGGGATTTCTTGAACATAGTTACAGGGATGTCAGAGTGAATATAGCATAAGGGAAATGACTAGAATGAGACTCTGACTATATGGGAGTAGATGAAGAGACAAAGTTAAGTGATTTACATTCTGATCTAAAAATAAATTGGAGCCAAGTTGTGAAAGACTTTGCAATGTAAAGGAGTTTACATTTTATTGTAGAGAAAACAAGGCATGACAGGCACAATCTATGTTTGGGAATATCAATTTGGCAACAGGATGATGGAAAAAGTGAAGAGGAAAGAAGCAAGATGCAAGGAGTCAAATGAAATGCTATTGAAATAGGTCAGAGAAAATATGACTAGGGCCAGGATTAGGGTCATGGCTGGAATATGGGTGGAGAGATTGGGAAATTGGGATAAGATGTGAAGGTAGAATTACTCCAGTCAGATATAGAAGGTAGGAGAGAGTAAAAAATTTGAGGATGACTCAGAACCTAAGTGACTGAGAGGATGGTATCATTGACAGATATCCAGAAGACAGGAAGATGCACACTCTGGTAAGAAGATAAGGCAGAAATAGTGAATTTGGTTTTAGACATGTTAAATTTGAGATCACTATGGTTCATCTGCATTGATGTGGGTTCAAACTCAGGACTCTCTTGATTATGTTCAGATCTATAACTTTGAAAGTCATCTGCTTAGATATCATAATTGAACTTGTAGATTCATAGATAGCATATGGGGTGGAGTTAGTTAAGGGAACAGAATGCTGAGCCTAGAGTAAATAATAACTGAGTTCAAATTCAGTCTCAGATGGCTGACCTTGAATAAATTACTTAACTTCTATTTATCTCAGTTTCCTCATCTGTAAAATGAGAAAAATAATACTACATATATCCCAGGGTTGTTGTGATTATAAAATGAGATAATAATTGGAAAGCACTTAGCACAGTGCCTGTCACTTAGTATGCACTATACAATTGTTAGCTAAAATAAAGAGCAACTGGATGGTAAATGTGACACTTTTACTCACTAAATGAATGTAGGTTAGTCTCCAACCATGATTCCAATATTCCCTAGGAACTCTTTGAAAACAAAGGTCAAAGAGGAAGAGTCAATGATTCCTGGACCCATTTGGAGAATCATAGATTTGGGTGTTTAGAATTTCTGTTTGCATCCTGGCTGGTTATAAAACAATAAATTCACTCATCTACTCTCCTAGCAAGGATGGAGTCCCACTTAACATATTATTTCCTATTATCAAATTTTACACAGGAGGAAGAAATTACCAAATCCCTAGGCCTGGACCTGGAACTAGACAGAGGGCTGGAATAGGTGGGATTGGATGGTGACAAAATAGCATATTACAAAGGGAAGAATCCTAAATGTGTATTTAAAGAATGTGAATTAAACTCGATACCCCTCTGTTTTCTCAGCTGTAAAGTGAAGGGGTTGTAAAACATCTCTAAATTTTTTTCAGAATCTAAGTTTCTGATTTTCAGTTTAATTGAATTCTCAGAAATCAAGATAGCTACAATCTCCTATTAAAAGTTTTTCCACTACCCCTATTTCTCAGTGTTTTTTCACTTCCTAAATTATTATATATCTAAAAAAATTCTAAATGATTTATCACCCAGTAGAATGTAAGCTACTTGAGTAGAGATTCTTTTTCATCTTGTGTGCTTTACACATAATAATGTCTAGACAAATGCTTATTGACTTGAATTCCACTGAATTTTTTCTTTCTTAATGACATCTTTATAAAAGTTTGATTTTATTCCATCTCCTATTCAAAGATCCACACTTCTCAACTAGCTGTACTAACCAAAAGTAATATATTCCTCCTTAAAGATCTTTTGAAATCCTTTAGGATATAGTGAAACACTTAATAATTCTGATCAATAAAATGATCTATCACAGCTGCAAAGGACTAATGATATATAAGGATCTTTATCTAGCAACTAAGTGGACCAGTGGATTGAACAGGCCTGGAGTTAGGAAGATTTGAGCTTAAATCTATCCTCAGACACTCATTAACCATATTTGCCTCAGTTTCCTCATCTGCAAAATGAACTGGAGAAAGGAAAGTCAAACTACTCCAGTATCTTTCCTAAGTAAATTCCAAATAGATCATGACTGAAATGACTAAAGTACAACATTAATGGGGCAGCTAGGTGGCATAGTGGATAAAGAGCTGGGCCTGGGCAGGAAGCTTCATTTTTATGATTTCAAATCTAGCCTCAGAATACTTACAACCATTGAAAAATCATTTAACCCTGTTTGCTTCAGTTTCTCATCTAAAATGACCTAGAGATGGAAATAGCAAATTACTTCAGTATTTTTGCCAAGAAAATATCAAATGGGGTCATGAAAAATTAATTGAGTTTGCAGCTAAAAAAGCTAGAAAAAGAAAAAATTAACCCCTCCCCCAATCAAATACCAAACTTGGAATTCTGAAAATAAAATGAGAGATTAATAAAATTGAAAGTAAAAAATATTGAATTAATAAATAAAACTAAGAATTGCTTTTATGAAAAAAAACAACAAAATAGACAAACTTTTACTTTATTTGATTAGAAAAATGAAAGTGAAAAATCAAACTGTTAGTCTCGAAAGTGAAAAGGGGGACCTTTCCACCAATGAAGAGGAAATTAGAGCAATAATTAGGAGTTACTTTGCCCAACTTTATGCCAATAAATTTGATAACTTAAGTGAAATGAAAGAATACCTGCAAAAATATAGATTGCCCAGATTAACAAAAGAGGAAATAAATTACTTAAATAGTCCCATTTTAGAAAAAAAGACATAGAACAAATCATTAATCATCTTCCTAACAAAAAATCCCCAGGACCAGATGGATTTACATGTGAATTCTACCAAACATTTAAAGAACAATTAACTCCAATATTATATAAATTATTTGAAAACATAGGGAAAGAAAGACTTCTACCAAATTCATTTTATGACACAGACGTGGTACTGATACCTAAACCAGTTAGGGCAAAAACAGAGAAAGAAAAATATAGACTAATTGCCCTAATGAAGATTGATGCAAAAATCTTAAACAAAAAATTAGCAAAGAGATTATAGAAAGTCACCTCAAGCATAATACATCATGACCAAGTAGGATTTATACCAGGAAGGCAGGGCTGGTTCAATATTAAGAAAACTATTAGCATAATTGACTATGTAAATAATCAAATTAACAAAAAACATATGATTACCTCAATATATGCAAAAAAAGCATTTAATAAAATCCAACATCCATTCCTATTAAAAACACTAGAGAGTATAGGAATTAATGAACTTTTCCTTAACAAAGTCAATAATATCTATTTAAAAACATCAGCAAGCATCATATGTAATAGAGATAAACTGGAACCATTCCCAATAAGAAAAGGGTTAAACAAGTTTGCCCATTATCACCATTACTGTTCAATATTGTATTAGAAATGCTAACTTTGACAATAAGAGAAGAAAAAAGAGATAAAAGGAATTAGAGTAGGTAATGAGCAAATCAAACTATCACTCCTTGAAGATATGATGGTATACTTAGAGAACCCCTAAAGAATCAACTAAAAAATTATTTGAAATAATCCACAACTTTAGCAAAGTTGCAGGATACAAAATAAATCCACATAAATCATCAGCATTTGTATATATTACCAACAAAATTCAGCAGCAAGAGATACAAAAAGAAATTTTGTTCAAAATAACTGTCAATAGTATAAAATATTTGGGAATCTATCTGCCAAGGGAAAATCAGGAACTATATAAGCAAAACTACAAAACACTTTCCACACAAATAAAGTCAAATCTAAACAACTGGAAAAATATCAAGTCCTATTGGATAGGTTAAGTGAATATAATAAATATGATAATACTATCTAAACTAATCTATTTATTATTTTTATACCAATCAAATTCCCAAGAATCTATTTTACTAACCTAGAAAAAATAACAACAACATTCATGTGGAAGAACAAAAGGACAAGAATTTCAAGGGAATTAATATAAAAAAAAAATCAAATGAAGGTGGCTTAGCTGTACCAGACCTAAAACTACATTATAAAGCACCAGTACTGCTTTGGTACTGGCTAAGAAACAGAACAGTTGATCAGTGGAATAGGTTAGGTTCACAGGGTAAAATAGCTAATAATTATAGCAACCTAGTGTGTGACAATAACAAAAACTCCAGCTTTTGGGATAAGAATTCACTATTTGACAAAAACTGTTGGGAAAATTGGAAACTAATATGGCAGAAACTAG
>JAJPUD010016131.1:0-35104 GCA_023553655.1 Myrmecobius fasciatus | reverse complement strand
CAGGATATTAGAGCCAGAAGGGGCCCTGGGACACAGGATATTAGAGCTGGAAGGGGCCTAGAACACAGGATATTAGAGCTGGAAGGGGCCCTGGGACAATGGATCTTAGAGCAGAGAGCACAGAACTGCAAGGGGCCGAGACATCCTTTGGAAGAGGAAACCACGGGATTGAAGGGATTGAAGCCTCTGGCCCAGGCCTGGAGGCCCAGAGCAGGCCCAAGCATGGTGGGAGCCGAGCCTCCACCCAGGTACCTACTGGCATCGGGGGCCGAAGAACTGGGGAGGGCAGCGGCAGGAGTAGCTGAGGAGGCCGTCCACGCAGGTGGCCCCGTGCAGACAGGTGTGCTGGAGGCAGTCGTCCACTTCGCTCTCACAGTCCCTCCCGGTGTAGCCCGGGCTGCACTGGCACTGGTAGCTGCCCGGCAGGTTCTGGCAGCGGCCGTGGACACAAGGAGCGGAGCCACACTCGTCCACGTCCTCCTCACATCGCGGCCCGGCCCAGCCGGCCCTGCAGGCGCAGCCGAAAGCATTGAAGAGGTCCCGGCAGGTGCCTCCGTGAAGGCAGGGCTGTCCGGAGCACACGGGGCTGCCGCGACAGCCCAGGTCTGCGCTGGCCCCTCCCTCCAGAAGGAACTGCTCTGGCTGGGGGAGAGGCGCGGATGGGCGGGTGAAGGGCAGGTCCAGGCCGCCCACGGTCACGCGGCCCAAGCAGCCCGTGAAGTTTTCAGCCAAAACCACCCGCCCGTGCTGGCGCAGGAAGCCCAGGCTTCCTGCCTGGCCCCACAGGGTCACGTTTTGGGCCTCATCCAGACGCATCTGCCAGCGAGAGAGGGAAGCCGCGGGCTCCTCCATGGCCAGGGAGACCAGGTGCCAGGCCCCGTCAGAAACGGGCGCGACGCCTCCGAAGGTGGCCCCCTCCACGCTGTTCCCGCTCCGGAGGGACACGGACAGGGAGCCATTGTGAATAGCCACCCTCAGGGAGGCTCCCTCGCCAGCTGCCTGAAACAGGACGGCCTCAGGGTCGCGGGTCCGGAAAGCCAAGGAGAGCGCCGCAAACTCCCGCTGGGCCGATATATTGTGGCTGGTGAAGACGGCAGGTGGCTGATCTTGGAACGTGGCGTTGGCCAGACCTAGGGGGAAGGCACAGAGCTCTGTGAGCCCGGGACCCTCCCTGGTCTCAGAGGGTCAAGGGACGTGTCCAGCTGGGGGGCGGGGAATGGGCATTCTTGGGGTGTAGGGGCCCAGGGAGACCTGGGAAATCCCCACTGCCCTGGAGTAAAGACAGCTGCCGAGTGGGGTCTGAGGATGCCTCTCTGCTATATTTGATCCATCGGACTGTGACCTGTGGCTCGGGACAGTCTCTTGGGCTGTGACCTGCCTGGCCTAGGCTCCTTAGGAATTGTGACCCATCCTTAGGATGTGGGTCCCTCAATCTCCCTAATCAGTGTGAGATCCCTTAGAAGATATGGAGCACAAGCTGTTCCTGGGGAGAAGAGGGTATGATCCTTGGGGCTCCCCTAAGGGACGGGGAGTCCTTCCAAAGTCCTTGATCAGCAAGGCCCTCTGCAATCCACTCCCATTCTGCTTTTCTAGACTCTTTGCCCTCCAGGCAAACTGTATGCTTTGAGAGCAGGAACTGTCTTTTGCCTTTTAATTTTTTGGTTGCCTCTGTAGCACTTACTTAGCACAATGCCTAGTACACAGTAAGTGCTTAATAAATGTTTACTGATTGACTGACTCCCCTCTCACCCTCAAATACACATTGCATTCTCATGTCCCAGACTTTGCTTGTGCTGTTCCCTACACAAGAAGGTCCTCCCCTACCAATTCCCAGCCATGCTTCCAAAGTCACTTTCACCTCTACTTCCTCCATGAAGACCCTTTTATTCCCCCAAAGGTAAACCTTACTCTCCAATATCCCCCAGCCCTTTGGACCTCTGTGCAGCCTTACTGCCAACTCAACTAGAACCTCCCTCGCTTGGCTTTCAAACAGCATGGCCCCAGCCCATTGGAGATGAGTCCCCTTTGCACATTCTATGGGCCAGCCACAGGGGCCTCCTGCTGTTCCAGGACACTTCGTCCCTGAAAGGCAATGCTTTCTCACCACCTTCTCTCAGCATCCCTTGTTTCTTTCAAGACTCAGCTCAAAGGCACTGTCCAGAAGCTTTTACTCATCCCCTCCACTACTCTTTTTATTGTTGTCATTTTCAGTTGGATCCAAGTCTTCCAGACCCATTTGGGGTTTTCTTATCAAAGATACTAGGATGGTTTGCCATTTCTTTCTCCATATTATTTTAGCAGGTGAGGAAACTGAGGCAAACGGGATTAAGTGACTTGTCCAGCTAGTGTCTGAGGCCGACTGGAACTTGGAAAGATGTGTCTTCCTGACTCCAGGCCTGATGTCCTATCTACTTGCCACTTAGCTGCCCTAATGCTTCCCCCAAATCACCCTGTATCTAGTTTGTATTTACCATCATAATAATAACTATTATTATATCTAGCATTTTTATAGTGCTTTAAAGTATTCAAAACATCTTAAATACATTTTATCTCATTCCAAATTGCAGAGGTACATATTATGCCACCAATGTAAACCTTGAAGGCAGACTTTTTTTGTGTTTGGATTCCCAAGATTTAGCACAGTGCAAGTGATAGATAAGTATTGTATTCTGTTTATGTTGCATCACCCATTGGACTTCAAGCTCCATAAGATTAGAACTGTCTTATCCTTTCTCTTTCTCTCTCTCTCTCTCTCTCTCTCTCTCTCTCTCTCTCTCTCTGGGCTACTGCAATGTTGAAGACAGGGCTCTGCACACAGTGGGAGTTTTAAATGTATCTGTTGAATAGAATAAATAGTGAATGTAGAGCTTAGGACATTCCTAGAGGTGAAAGGACAAGACGAATGGTTTTCTCCACTCACATACGTAACCATCGGGGACCTCGGCACATGTGGTAGAAGGGGGACAGGGTTGGACCTGACACCATAAGTGTTTAGCGCACGTGGGCCCTGTAAAATTGAGAGGGCAGCTGCAGATGAAGTCATTCCAGGTCACAGTACATGTCCCTCCATTGTGACAAGGGTCAAGCTGCAAAACAAGAGAAGCAGGAGTTCCCATTACTGAAGAACCTGAAGATGTCCAGCACCTCCCTCACAATAATCCTTCTCAAGAAGGGATGCAAGGGGAAAACAGAGGCCCAGAGGAGGGAGGAGGGGTGCCAAGCTAATACACTTGTTATTAGGTCTGGGAGGTACCAATGAGCAGAGGAAAGGAGCCACAACCCCCTTTCCTCCTTAGGTCCAGGACAGGAAGCTTAGGACTGGGTCAGTGAGATTCAGAGTCAGCTACTCTAGGGACCAGGGAACCCTCAGCCCCCAGAGTTGGGAGGTCTCTGGGAAGAAAGTAATGCCCTATTTACTGGATGCTAGAACTGGACATTAAATTTAAATAAATTTGGATCTTGTCAGAGAAGTTGCTGAAATAAATTCTTGTGTGGTAAAGATTAAACAGGACAATAAATAGCAGCTCATGATTCTATTATCCCTAAACTATTTTAAACAAAACATTCTCCATGAAGCAACACCTTGAGATAGATAGGTAATGAAAATATAACTCCCTTTAATAGATGAAGTTGAAGCTCAATGAAGTTGTGACTTGCTCAAGTTCAAACAGCTAGTGATAGGGCCAAGAAGCAAAGGCAGGTATCCTGCCTCCAAAGCCAGCATTCTTTCTACTTCATTGCCCTTGCTATATGTCGTCCAAGATTAGCTCAGAAATGCTCTTCAGTCCAGCAGGAGGAAGATGAGGGGACCACTCGTGACAAGATAAAGGGACCACTCATGGCAAGAGTAAGTTCTTCTCTGGTTGGTGGAATCAGTAAAAATAGACCCTCCCCTGACAGAGATATGGGAGAGGATTGGGCTAACTCCTCCCATGGAGCCCTCACAGAGTGAGAAGACCAGGAAGGAGTCCAGGCCAGCCCTGCTCAGTCTCTGGCCCCAGTCTGAGTGGACCGGGCCTAGACCACAGGGCTTGGTCTCTTTTTCCTAGACTAGGAGTTTTTGAGAACACACCTTTCTACCAAGCCAAGCCAGGCTAATGAGATGAATCTGATGAGCATGGCAGTGCAGACTTGCTGCCCCTAACTTGGAACAAATTACTTCACTCTCTAGGTCTCAGTTTCCTCATCTATAATAAACAGGGGGTAGGCTAATAGTCTCTAAGCTCCTTCCCAATTCTAATTTCTCAGGTCCTTCTGTGTTCTTTGTTCTAACATCCCACAGGCTCAGGTCTCTTCCAGCCCTGACATTTGATATTCCACGTTTTGATGTTTGTTCTAAGTTCTATTGTGTCTTCCAGCTCTGATATTCTAAGTCTAAAAGTCAAAGAGCACTTACTAAGTGGTTCACTCTTTCCAGAATGTCCCCACCCCACCTTCTTTACTCACCCTGCAGGTATCTTCAGAGACGCAGCCCAGAGTCAGGTTGCTGGCCTGCCCTTCAAACACTTCCCCAGAACTAGTCCAGTTGCCTGCATGAAGGAGAGGAAGGAAGTCCAAGTGGAGGCTGTTAAGACGGATATCCTGCAGGCAACCCTTAAAATTGCCGCCCCAGGGCTCAGCCCAGGCTGCTTCAGCCAGACCACCTACGTAGACCTCATAGTTGGGGCCCAGAGGCGGCCCTTGGAGCTGTCCAAGGCCCAAGCCAAGGGTCACCAGGTGCTTGTGTCCATCATCCAAGCGTCCAGGGAGGGTCACCACTGCAGAGGAGGCCATCTCCACATGGACCTCCCCTCTGGCCAAGAACACTGTGTAGGTGGGTAGTGAGCCATTGGTCATCTGCAGCAGGAGGCCGGCAGCCTCGCGAGTACGCAGGATAAAAGATACAGTGAGGTTGGGGCCTGGTGCATCTCTGAGCAGGAAGGAGGCCATGCTGTGGGAGCCCCCCAGGCCAAAGGTCCATGCAGGTGGCTCTGGGGAGAAAGGGAACGACAGAGAAAGCCTCAGTAAGCCGGAAGTGTCAGCATGGGGAAGGGCGCCCCAAAGGGGAACGAGGTCTAGCCTTCACAGAGACAGTCTGTCCCCTTGGAGAAGGAAGCGAGGAAACACTGAGCTTCTCAAGAAACCTCACCCTGGGGCAATGCTATTGCCCCTGATCCTGAGGGAGAGGGGGCCCCACCTCATACCCAGTGTTCCTGAGAGTAGGGGCTGTCTGGGGCTTCTGAGATCCGGCCATCGGGACTTGCCCTCTCCCTGTGCCCTTGGCCCCAGCCAGCTTTGGAACTCACCCTGGGAACAGGTGGGGCCTTCATATGGCCTCGGGCAGTCGCAGCGGAAGCTTGTCCAGAGGTCCAGGCAGGCTCCCCCGTGCTCACAGGGCCCTGAGCTACACCAGTCAGCACGCTCGCAGCCCAGCTGCACCCCTGCTCGGCCCTCGGCCAGATCCTGGGGCACCAGCATGTGCCCGTCCACACGCACGTCCTCCAGGCAGCCCACGAAGCCAGGGCGGGTCCCGGCGCCGCCCCCCACGTGCACGGTCAGGAAGGCCGGAGAGTCCAGGGCCACATCTTCCACCAGGGGCTGGCTCTGCAGGCAGGGCGCACTCCCACAGGCCTCGTGCCACAGCCTCAGCTCCAGGACCGAGTGGGCTAGGAGCACTTCGGCCCGGTGCCAGTGCCCGTCACTCAGGGAGCCGGCGTCGAGGCTCAGGGGGAGCTCGGAGCCCTGGCTCCTCAGCATGGCCCACAGGGTGCCCTGCCGCAGCTCCAGAGTGAGGCTCTCCACGGGGTCCCCTCGGGAGAACAGAAGCCCATCGGGCAGGGTGGTCCGAAACCTCAGCGAGACCGCCGGCTGCCCAGGCCCATCGCCCACAGGCAGCGCCACAAGCAGGGAGCCGCCAGGGGCCAGGGAAAACGTAGTAGGCTGGGCGCACGTGGGCCCATGAAACCCTGGCGGGCAGCGACAGGTATAGCCGTGGACCCCCGCTTTGTAGGTGGGGGTGCACTGGGCCCCGTGCTGGCAGGCGTGAGCTTCACATCCAGTCAGCAGGACAGAGCAGTCCTTCCCGCCCCAGATGGCGGGGCAGTGACATATGTAGTCATTCACGCCATCCTCACAGGACGCCCCGTGGAAACAGGGCTTGGAGGCACAGTCGTCAACATTGACCATGCACGAGACACCTGCGGAGAGAGAGGGAGCGTCACCACGGAGACCCGGAATCCCAGAGAACCCCTGCTGGGAGAGAGCATCTTCTCCAGCCACCTTCCCTCCACCCGCCAACGATGTCTTCAACACCTCCTATCTGCCAGGCGCTGGGGACACACATCTTAGAAACCGAAACTAGTCTTGTTCTCACATTTTTCCTACTCTCCACAGCGTCGCTAAGAGGTAGTCAGATACTATCTGCCTGAATAATGGAAATAACAATTTCTTTGGTTTAAATTTAAAAGCCATTTTAAAGAAATATCTATTTTAATGGCAGCTAAGACTGGAGACCCAATAGATTTGTTCTAGTTATCTCTAGAGGGTTAAATGAAATTATGTCTAATAATAGAAATAATCTCCATCCCTATAATCTTTCAAGGTTTACAAAGCATTTTCTTCACAACTCAGTGAGGTAGGAAATGCGGGTATTATCCTATTTTTACAGAGCAGGAAAGTGAGAATTGGAGAGGTTAAGTGATTTAGCTGCAATTACAGATCTAGATTCAAACCAGGTCTTTCTCACTCAAAGTTAACTTCTTTTGCCCTTGCACCATTCATTAACCACTAAGGGAGTGCCAATCTGTACTAATTATTAGGAAGTCATTCCTTCTTTTTTGTCACCAGACATGCCATTTCATTGGGACAAGCAACAGTGAGGAAACTTGCTCTACCAAGGCAGATCTCCTCCATAACTCAGAGATCCAGGGAGCTGCCTGGGACACTAAGAGTTAAGTGTGCCAGACAGAACTTGAACTCAGGCCTTCCTGATTCCAGGGCCAGCTCCCTTGCCAGGATAGCCTCTTGATGATGGATATCAGGCAGAATCTACTTCCTTGTAACTTAGTCTGAAATGGCTTTGGTGATGTTGCATGGCAAAGCGAGTGACCAGAAAGACCCAAGAAACTCAGCTCCCATTGAAGACACATTATTGGCTCGGAACAAGCAAGTCCATGAATCTTGCAATGCACTAGACAACTCTCTGAGACAATGTGTTACCAATCTACACCTGGCAGAGGGTGTTTCCTCACCTGGGGACTCCCTGTCAGTGGAATCACAAGTCCAAACCTTATTCCTGCCCCTATTGTTAGAACCGCAAAAGCTATTAATCAGTTGTTGCTGTTGTTTGTCCTTGGTTCTCCAAGAGAACCATAGCATCAGGGAGGGAATGACAGGACATGCAAGTGAAGTGGATATGAGTGAAGGAGAGCTGAGCAAGGTCACTGGCCTCACTTTCCCCTCCAGAGCCAGTCATAGATCAGGAAGAGATGGCCGAGGATGCAATGGGAGACCATAGTCTTTTTAAGCTAAGGTCTTCAATGGGCCTCCGTCTGACCAAAGGCCACATCCATTCAATAATTAAGGCTGGGTAGCAATTGAAGTAAGAAATCTCCTTTCACCTAGTCCAAAAAACATTTTTTTAAATCAAAACAAATAAATTTGTAAGACAACTCTGAGGTACCACTACACACCTGTCAGATTGGCTAAAATGACAGGAAAAGATAACGATGAAAGTTGGAGGGGATGTGGGAAAACTGGGACACTAATACATTGTTGGTGGAACTGTGAACGGATCCAACCATTCTGGAGAGCAATTTGGAGCTATGCTCAAAAAGCTATCAAACTATGCATACCCTTTGACCCAGCAGTGTTTCTACTGGGCCTATATCCCAAAGAGATCTTAGAGGAGGGAAAGGGCCCCACATGTGCAAGAATGTTTGTGGCAGCCCTTTTTGTAGTGGCTAGAAACTGGAAACTGAAAGGATGCGCATTAATTGGAGAGTGGCTGAATAAATTATGGTATATGAATGTTATGGAATATTATTGCTCTGTAAGAAACGACCAGCAGGACGATTTCAGAGAGGCCTGGAGAGACTTGCATGAACTGATGCTGAGTGAAACGAGCAGAACCAGGAGATCATCATGCACAGCAACAACAGTATTACATGATGATCAATTCTGATGGACATGGCTCTCTGCAACAAAGAATTGTCTCAAACCACTTCCAATTGTTCACTGAAGAAAACCATATACACCCAGAGAGAGGGAAATGAAATATGGATCACAACGTAACATTTTCATGATCTCTGTTGATATTTGCTTGCATTGTGTTGCCTTTATCTGATTTTCTTTTTTTTTCTTGTAGACAGGATTTTTCTTGCATAACTTGTCAAGCATTTCAACATTATTAACATGTAATGGACTTCCTGCCATCTAGGGGAGGGGAGGGGACTGGGGGTAAAATTTTTAATGGAAAGCTTTGTAAAGATCAATGCTGGGGAACTACCCATACATATGTTATACAAATAAAAAGCTTTAATTAAAATAAATAAATAAATAAATTTGGGAAGGGGAAGACCCTCAGTGTTTCTGACCAAAGCAGAAATGACTGCTATTTACATTCAACCTGAATCAATAAGGACCCAAACAAAGGCCCAATGGGGATTTGGCCTGGGACCTATTAGTGGCCAATCAATTAGATGCCTATAATGTGCCAGGTACTGCACTAAACACAGAGGACTTCCTTGCTCTGAAGAGCTGTCTAATTAATAAGGTAGATAGATGTCTGCCCTTCCCCTGCATTTTATAGATGAGAAAACAGGAGCCATTAACTTGTCCAAAGTCACAGAATTAAGAAGTGGAAGATTGGGAATAATAAATTTTGAACCCAAATCTCTAACTCCAATCTACTACCCATGTTCTTTGCTCTGCACTCTAGAAACTGGACAAGTCTATTGGGTCGCCAGCCCAAGCTGCCATTAATAACCCTGACGTCTAAAGTCAAGCCTTGAGCAGTGTCCCAAGCCCTCTGTAGATGACTGGGTTGGACTGGGCTGGGCAGGGCTGACCGGCTGGGCCCCTCACTCCTCCCCAGCCTCCTGTCCCCACAACAACATAACTCTTCCCAACTCAGGCAACTCCTGGTCTGAGGAATCTGAAGAATTCCAGAAGCTCAGCATTGGAAGGCACGTCGGAGGGCCCCGAGTCTAGACTGAATCTGACCACATTTCACAGGAATGGATGCTTTTAGAGCTGAAGGGGACCCCAGAGATCATCTGGTCCAAGCCCTTCATTTTACAGACAAGGGAACTGAGGCCCTGCCCAAAGTCACATAGGTAGTAACTGAAGTTGCTTTTTTTTTTTTTCTTTTACTATTCAATTGTGTCTGACTCTTGGTCACCCCATCTGGGGTTTTCTTGGCAAGGAGACACTGCAGTGGTCTGCCTCCTCTCTCTAGCCCATTTTGCAGATGAAGAAACAGAGGCACAGAGTGAAGTGACCTGCCCAGGCTCACACAGTAAGTTTCTGAGGCTAGATTTACTCACAAAATGTCAAACTGACTCCAGGCCTGGCACTCTATCCCCTGCACCTCCTATTTTCTATTTTCATTTTCTATATCATTCTAAAGCTTATAGAACTCTCCCCTCACGACAACCCTGGTAAAAATGCCACAGAAGTAGCATGATTTCTATTTTATAGATGAGCAAACAGAGCCAGAGAGGTATGTGTCCGATACACAACCAATAAGCTGAAATATGAACCCCAGTTTTATGACTGCTGATCAAACACCAGGCTGCCTTCTCTCAGCTCCCCTCCATCATCTCCCAGAAAGTGCTCATTCAGCCTCTGCTTGAAGGCCCCCTATCCTCAGGCAACCCAGCCCCCTTGAGAGGACAATTCTGGTTGTGGCAAAGTTCTTTCCTGAATAGATCTGAAATCTGCTGCCTCCCTTTCTCCACCTCCCTCTTTATCCCACCCACTGCTCCTAACTGCCCACAGAGATCAAATATATGAACCCCGATCCCTCCTTTCATGGTACCCAGGAGTGACAAAGGGGTCCTTCCCTCTCCCACCTTCAATCTAGTACAAAGCTCAGTGCCTTCCCCCATCCCATTGGGTCAATCCCACTCATACCTGCCAGGAGCAATAGGCCCCCCAGGACAGCCCCTGGGAGCAAAGATGTCATCTCACCCCCTTTGCAGACATGGGGGTCAGGAAGATCAGGGAACTGCCTGGGTAGGGCATTGGGCTGTGGGCCCAGCCAAGTCAAGGAGCTGAAGGCCAGGGCAACTGCTCAGCAGGAGCTAAGCCGCAGGGAAGGCTAATCCAGCTCCTCCCATCTCCCCTCCAGCTGGCTCCCATCAGCCCAGACAGGAGAATGTTTGGCTTTCCTCCCTCCCTTCCTCCTCCACATGACGTCTGCTGGGGAGGGACAGAGGCTCGGGGCAGTGAGCAGCGTTAAAAAAGCAACTGGAGACCCTTCGCCGTGCCCACCTCTAGGGTAGGTACAGAGCTCCCAATCCCCACACTCCCACCCCAAGTGAAGGGAGGACACATATCAACTGTTACTATTTCCATATAGCTTTAAGATTTGCAAACCACTGACTTCACAAATTATCCTGTGACCTGCAAAGTACAACTATTACTGTGGAAATGCATTCAGATCCCACAATTGATGTTTACTACCTGTGGGACCTTAAAAAGATCACTTCTTTCTCTGGACTCCAGTTTCCTCATCTGAAAAATGGGATTGGACTAGATGTCTTCTGAGATCCATTCTAGCTCTAGAGCTTTCATCCCCATTTTACAGAGAAAAAGACTGAGATTCTGAAAGAAGATAGGGTTTTTTCAGGGTTGTACAAGTGCTAAGTCACAAGAAACAGGAATCATCAGTTTAAGAGCTGAAAGTCCTCTAATTAACCATCTCATCCAAACCCTTTATTTTACTGATGAATAAGATTCAGAGATGTGTCATTTAATAGACATTAAAAGTCACACTGTTAATTAGTGGTGAGGAGGGACAAGAAACCAGGTATCCTAAGATCTTACACATGAGGCAAATGGGTACAGAGGGGAGCAGTGATTTGTCCAAGCTCACACAGGTAGTAAGGGCAGGTGTTGGGACTGGAACCAAGGATACACTAGCTCCTAGTGTAGGGCTTTTTTCATCAAATTCATGCCCTGGTACCTCAGCCAGAAGCCAGGTCTACTCAAGATGAGCCTAGGAGATGGAACATCTCCACATCCTTACCATGAAAATTCATATCCCCAGGAACCACAATACTCCCTGGGACCCTCTCCCCCACCCCCTGATATGAGAGAAGCAGTAAAGGAGAAAGAGATGGGGGAAGGAGAGGGAAAGAGAGAGGGATGGAGAGAGAAAGAACAAGGAGAAAAAGGAAGAGAAAGACCGACAAAGATAGAAAGGGAGACAGAGAGAGAGAAAGAGATAGAGACAGAGTGAGAAGGAAGAGAAAGAGAGAGAAAAAGAGAGGAGGGGTGGGGGGAGACCCCTGCCCTATTACTGCCAAGACTGGTAGGGAACTGAGGACAAGTAGAGGAAGCAGATGGCACACAGCTCCCAGAATGGGTTCTCTTAATCTCATTAGGTCCCTGACCCTATTACCATCTTATCTTCTTATCCACCTTTCAAAGTCCTTCCTTCATCGCCAAACTGCCTCAATCATCACCCTCCAGGGGACCTGGAGAATACATGTGGCACTACCCAGGGACAGAAATTCAGAGACATTTAACATGAAAAAGGACACTGATCATGAAAGAAGGAAGAGGAAGAGGAGGAGGAGGTAAAAGGAAGGAGGAAGAAGAGGAAGAGAATCCTATGTATCTCAAAATATTTATAGCAGCACTTTTTTTAGTATCAAAGAAATGGAAATAAAACTGGAGAATGGCTAAACAAATTTCATATGAATGAAATGGAATATTACTGTGTCATAAGCAATGTGTAATAAAGAATACAGAAAATCATTAGAAGACTTGTATGAACTAATGCAAATTGAATTAGAACTTAGAAAATAAATGGATATATATTTTTATATATAGGTACACCCATGTAAGGGCTACAATATAAGTGGAAAAAGCAGTTATAATAATCAAACATACCCAAAAAAGAGATATATAAGAATCCCCCCCTTTTTTTTCAGAAGGCACTGTAGGTATACTATAGTGTTCAACTTGGTCAATGTTCTGCTGAACTTTCTTGTTCTTTATTTAAAGAGAAACCTCTCTGGGAGAGAGAGAAATAGCAGCAGGATAAATTGGGAAGTGAAAGTGATATAAAAACAAATGTTATCAATACTTTTAAAAAAGAAGACCAGAACACATCAGAAGAGGCTAACATGGATAAGAGAACTAGGGACCCAACCACTTGAGGACTGGATGACGGAAGTAGGGATCTTTGACCTGGAGAAGAGAAGGCTTGGGGGGTAGGGGGAGCAGGGTATGATCACAATTACTGTCTTCAAGGATCTGAAGAACTTTCCCAAGGAAGAGGGATTTGAGTGTTTCAGCCTGGCCCCAGAGGGAAGAACTGGAAGCAACAGGTTTCAGCTTGATGTAAGGACACATTTTCTATCAAGGAGAGCTGTCCAAAATGAAATTGAATATTTATTTAAATGGTGAGTTTCTTGTCACTAAAGATCTTCAAATAAAGGCTGGATGACCATTTGTCAGAAGTGTTATCCAAGGGATTTTGACTCGGGAATATCTAGATCCCAGTTGAAGTGCTTCCTCAACTCAGATTCCCTGAGAAATTGGTTGCCTTGTGCCGATTCTTGCCCTGCCTCCACAACTCCTGGCCTTCCTCTTGAGCGTGACTACTCCTAGAACAAACACGGTCACAAGATCATAGAATTTAGGGCCTAAAGGAACAGACACTCTAGGTGATATCCTTTAGTCCAGGGGTCCTTTATTTTTGTATGTCTTGGACCCTTTAATAGCATTCTAGTGAAACCATAATGATCCATTCTCAGAAAAATATTTTTAAATGCATAAAATAAAATACATCTGAGTACAAAGGAAACCAATTATATTGAAATATAGGTGCCAAAATAGTTTTAAAAAAATAGATTCACAAATCCCAGCACCTTTAATCTACTCCAACTCTATCATTTTACAGAGGAGGAAACTAAGGACCAGAGAGGCAAAGTGGCAAAGTATATTATAAACCTAGGATTTATAAACTTTTAAAAAAATATTTTGATAACTGCCATTTTCTGGGTTCCCATTTCAGGTC
The DNA here is from genome assembly GCA_023553655.1 of Myrmecobius fasciatus. Classification (NCBI taxonomy): domain Eukaryota; kingdom Metazoa; phylum Chordata; class Mammalia; order Dasyuromorphia; family Myrmecobiidae; genus Myrmecobius; species Myrmecobius fasciatus. Next base: position 21,873 of record JAJPUD010016131.1, on the reverse strand, counting down.
TGACTTGCTATGTTCATTCAGCTCATGACCCCAAATCCTGCATCCTTTCCCCTAGCTCATCACTGCTCCTCTCATCCTTCTATTAGTATATCATCCAGCCTCTGGTTAAATACTTCTATTATTGGTAAATTCATACTTCCTGAAGCAAACCAGGAAGGTTTTCAAGGGTCTGGAAGTTCCTAGAGCTGGAAAAGAAAGGCCTTGCCTCTCTCCAAGTCCCTGCCTGTGTAATCACCACATGGAAGAGTTAGGCCCAGGGCTTGTGCCAAAGACAGGGAAAGGAGGCTAGACGCAGAGGGAGGAATTTGTACTGGGGATGTCAGGGGGTGGCGGAGTGGAGAGGACGGCATTCCAGGGGAAGGGGTAGGAGTGTGCGCTCCTTGAAGTGCTTGTAGCCCAGGATGTGTGCAAGCTTGCATAGAGCTGTGGAGCACAATAACAACGAGAACTCCCATTTCTCTGCTTCATTAAGGCTGAAACATCTCTGAAGGAGATTGGGCAAATGCTATTATTCTCCTGTTAGAGATGAGGAAAGGCAGAGTAGGGGAGGTTTTTTGTCTTGATCAGGGTTGCAAAGCTAGTGTCAGAGAGAAAGAGAGAGACAGAGACAGAGAGAGAGGGAGGAGAGGAAAGGAGAAAAGGAGGAGAGACAGACAGACAGAAACAGAGAGAGAGAAAGAGAGAAAAAGAAAAAGGGGAAAAAAGAAAGAAACAGAGAGAGAGAAGAATCAGAGAGATAGAGACAGAGACAGAAGAGAGAAAGATGAGAGAAAGAGAGATGAGAGAGAGAAGAGGAGAGGAGGAAAGGAAGAGAGAGACAGAAATAGAGGAGAGAAAAAGAAAGGGAAAAAAGAGGAGAGGAGGAAAGAAGGAGAGACAGACAGACAAAAACAGAGGAGAGATAAATAGAGGAAAAGAGAGGAGAGAGAAAAAAGAAGAGACAGAAAGAGACAGAAACAGAAAGACAGTGTCTTTTTAAGAGACAGAGGGGAAGGAGACAGAAAAGAGAGAGAGAAAAGAGAGACACAGAGCAGGGAGAAATGGAGGGAAAGAGACAAGAGAGAAAGACTGCCAGAGATGAGGAGAGAGTCAGTCAGTCCATCCTCTCTGACACACAACATGGCTCTTTACCCCCATGCTCAAAGCTCCCCCATCCGACCTTTGTGGTCCCTTTCCTGGATCTAGGGGTCCCTCCTGTACCTGGCCAAGCCGTCCCCATCCCCAAGGCTCACTTTCTGTGGGAAGCCTCCTTTGAGCTTCCCCTCATCAAGCCTGAGCACCTGTTGCCTTGTCTCAAGAGGGACTGTGGCAAGTCTGGGTCCTGAAGCCCTGTGCTAGGATTTAAACCCAGCTTCTCTGACTCCAAATGCACTTCTAGGTTCTAAGGACTCCCGACCAGGGTCTGGGTCTTCTCCAGTTCTCTACATACAAGCACAAGACTAGACCTAGTGGGAGCACTTGGGAGATAGATGCTTGGAGAGAGAAGGAAGATGGGAATTAAGGAGTGGATAATGGACTCGGTGAATGAATGGAGTAAATAAATGATCAAATGAATGAGGACATGATGGAAGAAAGAAGGAAATGCTCATCAGTTGGTACTTTTAACTCTTCTAGCACACTCAGATTTATGTGAATGAATGAAATAAATGAGTGAGCGACATGGATGACTAAGGAAGGAAGAAAAGGAAAACATAATGGACTGAGTTAATGAATGCCCAGTTACACAGGACAGCAGCCAAAGAATTCAGGTGTCAGGAACAAGGTGGGGCTCTGCCTGAAGTGCCCAGAGAAGAAGGGCCGAGGCACTAATGACCCCCTCCCAGGTAAAGGGCGCACCCCCAAGCCCTCCCCATCCCCCCATCAAGCACCTGTGTACCCTGCCAGGCAGTGGCACTGGAAGCTGTTGGGAAGATCCTCGCAGGTCCCTCCATTCTGGCAGGGTTGGGACTCACACTCATTCACATCCACGGAGCAGTTGTCCCCTGTGAGCAGAACGGTCAAGAGTCTTCATTCAGCCCCAGGCAAAGGGAAGTACCACCCTTCCCTGATGCCCACGAGGCCCCCGAAGTCGGGCTGCCCTCAGAGCTGTCTGGGTACCGGGGCTGAAAGGCTAGGGGCCCGAGAATGAGATCCCAGGGAGGATTCTGCCCAATTTTCATTTCACATTTTAGGAAATCAAGGCACTGCGAGGTATTCAAAGTTGGTAAATGGCGAGAAGAGACTGCATGCATGGAGAATACAGAGAAGCAGGAGAAGACTTCTCTGCACTAGTGCAAGCTGGGTTTGGCCTATGCTTTTCCCATTGTCCCCCACAGTCTGGCTCAGAGCATCCCTGCAGCCGGCTGTCACCCAGCAGGTGTTCACACCTGGACAGGAAGGGCCACTGCCAAGCCTCCTCCCCAGCCACGGCCTCAGTCAGATACTTAGGGTCAGTCAGAAACGGGGAGAACAGGGCGGGCAGGTCCCCAAGTCCCACTCACCTGTAAAGCCAGGCAGGCACTGGCATATAAAGCCAGCCGCTGAGCTGTAGCTGAAAGTCCCAGGAAAGGCAGGGTGGGCTCCCCCATAGAGGGACTGATTGGATCTCTGGAGACAAAGGCCCCCGTGGAGGCAGGGGGCCCCAGCACATTCATCCTCATCCATCTCGCAGCGCTCCCCGTGGTAACCTGGAACATTACCCACAGAGATATCACACCCTCAGGGGTCTACACAACACAAGCACACACATGTGTATATTAAATATAAATTATATCTATATAACATATACATAAATATATATAAACAAGCAAAGGCTCCCTTCGACACAGACACGTCCATATACACATACAGGTTGTCCATGAAATCCCAAGCTAGAAAGCCAATCAGGACAAATCAGGACACGTAATATAACAGTGGGAAACCAAGTGATTTATCCAAGGTCAGATGACGAGAAACTTCTGAAGGTTTTGTGCCAGGCTAGGCCCAGTTTTGGAACAAGGATCATGTGGAAAACTGATGGATCTGATGGCCAAGATGCACTGGAGGTGGGGATGGGGGGCGACCACGGGCACACACCTACCTGGCGGGCAGACACAAGTATAGTTGCTCAGCCCCTCCAGACAGGTGGCATTGTGTAGGCACGGATTGGACAGACACTCCAGCACTTCCACCTCACAGAGATCGCCCTCGAAGCCGGTCCCACTGCAGTTACACTGGAACCTGGGACAGATTCAGCAGCCAGGGGTCACCGGCCTCCGGGGGCTGATAAGCGCCCTGACCCTCCACAGCCCCGTCCCAGGCCCAACCCGACTGGAACCGAGTGATAAACTGGTTCAATCCCCTCATTTCTCAGAGGGGGGAAGCAGTCTGCTTACTATTACACAGCACAACCAAGAATCCAATTTCTGGGAACTAGAAACTGGAAGAAGCCTTAGAAATCACCTAGTCTCTTCCCTACTTCACAGAGAAGGAAACTGAGCCCAGGAGAGACAAGGTGAGTTTGCCCAAGGTCACAGAATGAATTAGCAGCGAGACCAGGACTCAAACCCACAGAATCTAGGAGCATACGGCTCCTGTGCCAGGCTGCTGGGGGCAGTTTGTTCTAAGTTATTTACCTTTTTGTTTGTTTGTTTTAGCATTCACTTTGTAAAATCTAAGTATATGAAGTGTAATGGAGAGGGTGAGTCCTCCTGGCCCATCCTGACTGATCCTGGGCAAATCATTTCACCTCTTGGGGCCCAAGCAACTCTCTGCAGCTGTAAGTGCAGAACAGGCTTTGATCGCATAGCAGAGAGCTTCCTCACGGGAAGTTCCCTGCATTCTCGAGATCACTGTTCTAATCCCTTGCCAAAAGCTTCTTCTGTGTGCACCCCCCGCTTGATGAGGGTGAGTAGCAGCTGCCAGGTAGCTTTTCTAGGCTCCCTCGCTCTAAGAACTGGGCCCTGTGTATTGTGATGATGTTAGAGCTAAGGACTCATGGGCATTATGGAAAAGAAGGAGTTAGCTTTCTCTCTCTGGGGCTGAAGGAAGACTCTTACCAACAATGATTGGTGAACTAAACTTTCTGCCTTCCTCCACTAGCCTCAGACTACGGACTTTATTGTTCTTACTTTTTTTTCTTAATTGTTTATTTATTTTAAACTTAAACAGAAAATAGGAAAATAAAAAAGAACATTTCAGTGTGCATGGCAGAACAGAGGAAATTCAAAAAAGAAAGCAATAAATTTCAGTTTCAAGAAAGCCAATATAATAATACCACACACTGTGGACCATGGGGTGCCCCTCTTACTCCTCCTAAATGTGACTGAAGATCAGGGCCTCTGACTTGGAGCTGCTCAAGGTCTGAAAGCCCATCCTCATGGGCCCAGGAGGGCCTTAGGGTCAGCGTGGCTTCAGCTTGTCCCCAGGGCTCTCACCTGTCGATGAAGTTGTGGCACGTGCCTCCATTGGCACAAGGGTGACTCTCACATTCATCAATGTCCACCTGGCAATTATGTCCAGTGAAACCGGGGGGACAAAGACACTGGTAGGTGCCAACGCCATCCAGGCAGGAACCCCCATTCTGGCAGGGGTCTGACTCACACTCATCTATTTCTGTCTCACAGTTCAGTCCTGAGACAGGATGTGAAGTGAAGACCAGGATGGGGAGAAAGAGGGAATGAGAAAGAGAAAGAGGGAGAAGGAGAGAAAGAATGAGAGGGGGGAGAAAAGGAGAGGGGGAAGAGAGGAGAGAGGAGAGACAGAGAGAGAGAGAGAGAGAAAAGAGAGAGAGAGAGATTGGGAGAAGAAAGAAAGAGAGGGGGAGAAAAGGAGAGGGGGGAAGAGAGGAGAGAGGAGAGACAGAGAGAGAGAGAGAGAGAAAGAGAGAGAGAGAGAGAGAGAGAGAGAGAGAGAGAGAGATTGGGAGGAGAAAGAAAGAGAGGGGGAGAAAAGAAGAGGAGGGAAGAGGGAGAGAGAAAGACATAAAGAGAGAGAGATGGGGGAAAGAGAGAGAGGGAGAGACAGAGAGAGAGAGACAGAGAGATGGGGGGAAAAGAGGAGAGAGAGAAGAAGGGAGGGAGGGAGGGAGGGAGGGAAGGGGGGAGGGAGAGAGAACTTGATTAGAGTTAATATATGGGATTTCATGGTTTCCCACTGGACTCCTTTATTCCACTCAGGGCTGACCCAGAGATGGGGTCCTTCCCTGATCTCCAACCCCCGCAAAGCCCATCCTTAACAATTTCAAGACCCCAGGTAGGCCCTGGCCAAGTGATGAAGGGCAACAGTGCAAGGCCCAGGATTAGAATAAGGGCCAGGAGGAAGAGTTAGTGAATCCCTTCGGGGTAAGTACATACATATAAACAGACATTTAGAGTTCACAACATATTTTCTTCACAACCTTGTGAAGCTGATGATTTCCTGCATAAGAGGAAACTGAAGATCAGAGAGAGAAATTGATTACAACTGGAACCAGAGGGGAACTCACAGACCATCTAGGCTGACCTCAGATTCAGGCCCAGAGAAGGGATTAACTCATGTGAAGTCCCCCAGGTAAAAGTGGTGGAGCAGGTGCTTGGAGTCTCCATCTCCTCCCTGTGCTGTACCAGGCAGCCATCCCCACGGCTGCCACGTGTGTCCCCCTCCCCCCCCCCCCGTGCTGGGGGCCCCCTCCCCAGGCTTCCGAGGCAATGACTCAGAGAAGGAGCTGCCCGCGGCTCCTCCCACCTGGTGACCCCAGATTCCTCTCTAGGCACATCCTGGCAGGCTCCCAGCTCCCCGGCTCCCGTGCCTGCCGGTGCTAGGGGAGAGAGCCGGCCTGAATTCCAGGCCTCACACTGCCCTGCCTGGGGAGGGGAGCTGAAGGGAGGAGTGGGAAGGAGGAAGGGAAAGGGGAAGGGGGGAAGAGAAGGGAGGAGGAACAGAAAAGGAGGAGGAAGAGGAGGGAGAAGGGCACAACCACAGCCCTCGAGGCCCATCGAGCCACCAAAGAGTCGGCCCTCTCTTCCCCAGCCAGCCAGGGGCACCCCCACAAGCTTGTGCTTCCATTGGGTGAGCACACACGTAGGGCCTGCTCACACACCCCTCCCTTCCCTCATCCCATTTGGCAGAAATAGGAGCGAGAGCTCCGAAGGCCCCCGAGCCCCTTTCTCCGGTGTCTTCCCCGCTCTGTGGAGCTGGTCACTTCTCTGGGCCTGAATGTCCCCCCCAGCTCACTGGTCCGGAAGACTCCTAGGTCTGAAGCTCACCAGTTCTAATTCAGTTCCCCTTTTGGATCCTCAGTGTTCTCTCAAACTGAAAGGGGACGACGCGCCTTCCCCTGGGATGGACCCTTCCCCCTTGTGCCCTCTCTTCCTGCCCCCTTGCCCGGTCCCCTTGGGTCTCTGGACTCCATGTCCCCTTCTCTGGGGCTGGGCCCCAGGGACCTGTCAGGGCTCACCTGTGTAGCCAGCGGAACAAAGGCACTGGTAGCCATCCACCCGATTGATGCAGGATGCTTCATGTTTGCAGGGCCTGGACGCACACTCATTGATGTCCAGCTCACAGCGTGGGCCCTGGAAGCCGGGCACACAGTAGCACAGGAACCCCCCGGGGCCATCCACACAGAGGGCCCCATTCTGGCAGGGCCCCGACGCACACTCGTCCACATCTTCCTCACACAGGGGGCCAGTCCACCCTGGGGGGCAGAGGCAAGCAGCGCCGGCCCCTGCTGCGAGGCAGGTGCCCCCATGATGGCACGGCTGGGCAGTGCCTCCGTCCCCGCAGTCCACCAAGCTGCAGGCGGGGCCCCAGGAGCCAGGAGGACAGCGGCAGGTGTGGTTCAAAGCCCCTGGGGCTGCGTGACATGTCTGGTTGTGGGGACAGACCTGCCCAGAGCAGGCGTCATAGAGCTCCTCACAGACGGCCCCCACATAGGCCACGGGCTCTGTGGGGCAGACACACAGGAAGCCACCATTACTGGTGTTCTGGCAGGTGCCTCCGTGGGTGCAGGGGTCCGATGAGCAGCCGCTGGAGCTTGGAGAGGACGGGAGTCCTGCAGAGGAGACAGAAGACACTGGATCAGAACCGAAGAGACCTGGAGATGCCCTCTGTTGTAGAGGCCTGAGGAGTTCAGGACTGTGACATGCCGGTGAAATAAGAAGTTGAGGCAGGGCCCCATCCACAGCCAGGCTCTACACTTAGCCCCCCTTCCTATCCCCAGGGCGGCAATACGGTCCTTATAATCCTTCCCTCCTCCTCCTCCGCTCCCCAATCCGTCCTACACACAACCACAGAATCCCACATGGTTCCCCACACATCTGGGGGTCCCCACTGCCATCAGAGCAGTCCGGATCCCCTGTCTGGCCTTCAAGGCCTTTCATAAGCCGGAGCCACCCTACCCCTGCTGCCTGCTCCAGATGACTCACAAACCAGAGAAATCTGTCGCCCCAAGGTCACCTGGGCTTTCTGGCCCCTTTGGTTTTGCTCTCATTGTCCCTCAGCCCAGAATCCCCTCCCTCCCTTTCCTGGCCTGCTGAACTACTCTCAGCCCTGGGTTCAAAAGTGTCACCTTCTCCATCAAACTACCCTGGGATTCCCCTGGTCTGTGACACCCTTCAGACTCAGCCCTCCCCCAGGATAATTTATTGGATAATTGTGAATTGTTTGACTCTGCCCGTTTCTTATTTTTCAATTAGACGGTGAGCTCCATGGGGCCAGCGATTGTGATGGATTTGGACCTGAGGGGCTTCTGCACATTGGGGGGCTTCATGAAATCTCATAGACTCTTGTTTTACAAACCAGTCCCTGAGCAGGACTGGGAATATCTCTATGAGCCTGATTTAGGATGGAATGGGACAAAGTGTGTGCATACAGAAACAGAGGAAGACCGGGGATCGTCTACACTGCAGACCTGGGACAGGCTCAGATTCAGTTCAGATCTGGGGCAGGACAGGGATCATTTAAACCAGAGCACAAACAGGATCAATTGCACCTAGGGCTTAGCCCAAACCTACTCTAGAGCAGGGGAAATGGAAATGCAGAACGCTGACTAAAAGCCAGAACCTCCTGGATTCAGACCCAAGCCATGATATCTTGACCAGGTTACATATAATCTCTGAGCCTCTTTTCTCACCTGTAAAATGGAGATAGCAACACTTCCAATACCAACCTCACAAGAGTGTTCTGAGGATCCAAACTATTTTATGACCTCTAGCTCCTATTTTTGGCTCAGGAGTAGCTTGTGTATTTGTGATTATACATTTTGAAGTAAATATTCCTTTGTAAAAACTTCACTATGTTGCATACAGATTTGTTGTTCTGTTGTACACCTCCCTTTGTACCAGAAGCCTGAATCGTCATATTAAAAGATAAAATTTGTTGAGATGTACGATATTGTACATGCATTTAATGCATTTCTGAGTTTCTAAAGTTTTTTTTTGTCATCTGCTGACCTTCACATGTCATCAAAACTCCCCAAAATTCCCATTTAATATCTTGTGCCAACCTATGATATATCAACAGGGAGCTAGGGTAAGCTGTGATGTCTGCACTTGGAAAGTGCTTTGGGAGCCTTAAAGAGCTATATAAGAGCTAGCTATTGTTCTTGAGATTCCCTCGTGGGCCTTGCTTCTGCCCCTCCTCCCAGGTCCTAGGCTTCCTAAGTGTTATGATAAGGGGGAAGGTGTCCAGGATGGACGTTGGGGAGGAATCTCTGTAGTGCTGGATGTGGACAGCCTCCCTCCTTCCTGGAGGGAGGACACATTCTCCCTCCAAAGCTCCCCCAAGAGCCTCCTGTGAGGTCTTGGGAAGGGAATGGGGTGAGGGAAAGCCTTAGGGTTGACCCTAAGACACAGGCCTTGGTCTTTGAAGCTCTGTCTCCTCCTCTGAGCAGCCCCTGGCCCTCAGGAGAGCAGCAGAGCAATTCAGACAAAAACATCTCCAATTTCATGGGGAGATAGAGTTCCCACTTCCACAAAGAGAAATGATAATAACTGCAATTTCTCTAGCATTTAAAATGTTATAAAGTGATTTCCCTCCTCCCTCCAGACTCTTATGAAGTAGACAGTGTAAGGAGAACTATTGAGAAAATAGAACCATAACTGGGTCTTATCTTAAGACTTAACTTCTCTCTGTATCTTACTTTCCTCATCTTTAAAATGAGGATGGTAGGCTTGTTGACTTCTAAGATATCTTCCAGCTCCAAAGTTAATAGGAAACTGGAGCTGGAGTTAAGAAAACATAGTCACATCCTCTCTCAGAGACGTACTTGTATGATCTTGGGAAAGTCACTTAACTGTCTGCCTCGATTTCCTCATCTGTAAAATGGGGATATAAGACCTAGATCTAGAGCTGGAAGGGTCACCTAGTCCAATTCCCATATGTTGGGTAAACTGAGGCCAGGAGTGTAAGCAATGTGCCCAAGGTTTTACATAAGTCATGCTGGCTGTATGACATGAACTCCAGTCCTCAGACTCCAAAGACAAGAGTATTTCCCTGTATCTCACAAGCCAGGACCATGGAGAACCTTCCTCACCTGCCCTCTCTCCCCAACCATCCTAGGAATGGTTCCCTCTCTGCTATGGGCACAGAATTCCCCTTCTTAGGGGTTTGTCCCCTTCTGAGATCCATACCCAGAGGAATTCCCATCAGTTTCTTGGACAATTATTTGATACTTTATGGAAACTAAGCTGAATATTATTTTATCACGAGAGAGCACTAATTGCTAGCCCTTTATCAGCACATGGCTCTCTACTCTTCTGAATGACTTGTATTTGGCTGATTGATCTAGGAGACAGGGGAAACAAAGGTGTAGAAAGAGCATCAGATTGGAAGATAGGAAACTTGAATTTTAATTCCAGTTTATGTTAGTTGTGGGAGCTTTGACACATTACCTTTATCAGTTTCCCCATCTGTTAGATAGGTGGGCTATTCCCTATACAACTGATCTCCTAGGCATAATGTGAGAAAAAAGTTGTAGAAAGGGTTACAAGCTATAGGATCAGGACCTATTCGAATTCTCTTGTTCAGCTGTCATTTCATTTGATGTCCTCCAGGAGGGGGACAAGACAGGACTTATCATTCCCATTTTTCAGATAAGGAAACTGAGACTTAGGGAGGGGAAATGCCTGACTGCAGTTTAGACTTGGGACTAAAACCCAGATTTCCTGACTCCCATTCCAGAACTTTTCCCTGCCCTAGTCCAGGACCAGCTCCTCCAGACTTCCATCCTGGACTGTTCTCCCTTCCCCCTTTCTGCCCCCACCCTTCTCTGCCCTGAATTCCAGGCACTTGTTTTCTGCCTGAGTGCCTGGCATGGAGGGAGGGAAGAGCTGACCTTGCTGAATTACTGGGCATCCCACAGAAGCTGCTCTTCCCCAGCCCCCAGCCCCGAGTTCTGACTTCCTGGAAGAGATGGAGGCATTCTTTCCCGTGGTCTGGAAGTGAGGAGAGGACTTTCTGGGAGTCTGTTCTGGCCACTAATATTGCTGGAGACTGAGAGATAAGCCAGGATGATGGGCCAGTTGTCCAGGACCCAGAAAAGGCCCTCAAAACTTGACTGGAGCCCTGAAGAGCAGACATAATCACAGAATGACTTTTTGGTTTTTTTTGTTTTTAGGGGAAACCATCCAATCCAAATCTCTTCATTTTATAGATGAGCAAACTAAAGCAAAATCAAGGAAGGGAAGGTGACTCATCCAAAGCAATAAATTAATTAGTACAGAGCTGGGACTAGACTCCTGAGAGTCCAGATCCAGCGCTCTCTCTTCAATAAAGGAGAATGGCTCTTCCCCTACAGCCTGAATATCTTCAAGAGATGGATGGAGCAGCAAACTCTGTTCTCTGGCCAGAAGCCTACCAGCTCTGTTCTGTTACCCTGCCCTCCCCCCCAGCCAGAGATATCTCCCTGACATTAAGCAGAGGACCTGGTCCCTCAAACTTCAAACCCTTGGAAGTCCCCCCTCCACAGCGCCCCTAACTGATAACTCTCTGATGCTTCATCCACACTTCACATTCCAGTTGGGGTCAGGGGCCAAAGGCCAGGACGTGGCTCATCAACCATGGGCCAGCTTAGACTGCTAGAGGATAAGGGCAGGAGACAGGACCATGGTGTTATAAGGAAGCCAGAAGATTGATTGGCCATACCCTAAAAGGAACAAAGAAACAGAGAATGACAGGTAATAATGCTCTTTACAAGCTGACATTTCCATAGCTCTTTCCACTTTTCAAAGAACCTCATATGTATTGAGTGTCTAAAGAATTGATGCTATAGAAAGAGCTCCAAATTGGGGTTCAGAAAATAGCAACTCAAAAGCCAGCTCCTACAGTTCTTAGCTGTGTGAATATAGACAAGTCACTCAGCTCATCTGATTCTCGGATTCTTCCTCTGCAAAAAATGAAGTAATTCTTGTAGTAAGAAAAGTGCTTTAGTAAACCCAAAGTTCTTTGTAAATGTGAGCTAATAATTCTCTGTTCAAAAAGGCTCTGTTCTTATATAAGCTTTTCTAGCTTTAATATTTTGTATCAAACATTCTGTATTCTGAGGCAAAAGAGATCTTAGAACATAAATTGCAAAAACACAGAACACAGAAGGTTAGAGTCAAAAAGGACCTCAGAACATAAGACATTGGAACTGGAAGGGACCCCAGAGCATAGAGTGTAATAATAGTTGAAGAAGATCTTAGAACATAGATTAGAGCTAGAAGGAACATGAAAAGAAGTTAAACAAGTAAGAGTCTTAGAACATAGCTTATAGCTGAAAAGAACTGTAGAACATAAAATATTAGAACTGGAAGGGATTTTAGAACATAGAAGGTTAAAGCTGAAAAGGACTGTAGAACATAAGACATTAGATTGCTAGAACAAAGAACACAGAAGGTTAGAGCCAAAAAGGACCTTAGAACACAAGATATTACAAGTGGAAGGTACCCTAAGGCATAGAATGTTATAACTGAAGAGGTACTTAGAACATAGGAGATTAGAGCCACAAGGGACCTTAAAAGAACTTAGACATATAAGGGATCTTTGAACATAATAAGTTAGAGCTGGGAGAGACCTTAGAACACAGATTAGACCTGAGGGGATCTTAGCGCGTAGAAGGTTAGAGCTGGAAGGGACATTAAAAGAAGTTAGATATGTAAGGAGTCTTAGAACATAGAAAATTAAAACAAAAAACAAACAGAACACAGAAGGTTAGAGTCAAAAGGGACCTTAAATGAAGTCAGACATGTAAGGGATCTTAGCACATAGAAGATTAGAGCTAGGAGGATCTTAGCATGTAGAAGGTTAGAGCTGGAAGAGGACACTAAAGGAAGTTAGACATGTAAGGAGTCTTAGAACATAGAAGGTTAGAGCTGAAAAGAGCCATAGAACATAAGATATTAGAGCTGGAAGGGACCTTAGAACATAGATGGTTAGAGCTGGGAGGGACTTTAGAATTTAAGATGATAGAATCTAAGAGTTGTGAGGGACCTTCCCTGGAAATCCCCACCCCAAGCAGCAAGTGTCTTTTAAACAGATGAGACTTTAAAGGCCCTTCCAGGCTCTCAATGAATGAGGATTGACCATGGTGTTGAGCTCCCTGCCCTGGAAATCAGCCCATTAAAATTCTGAATTACTCTGATTGTTAGGAAGTGCAGGTCGGGCTCCAAGTAACTTCCGACTATCACAGGTTCTTAGGGTTTAAAACTGCAAGGGACCTTAAAGGTCATCTGTAGTCCAGGAAATCTTAGCCTTTTTTTTTTCCATTCTGTCTGGTAAAGCCTATGAGTCCCTTCTCAAAATTATATTTTTCAATGCATAAACTATAACTCACAAAATTGCATCGGAAATCAATGATACTGAAATACGATATTTTTCACAAAACAAGTCCAGTGCCCTCTTTTTCGCCCGCTGACTGTCGTTGCAAAGCTTTTCCTTTTAAGTGAAGGCTGCCTGTCTGCAGCTTCCCCACCCCCTGATCTGAGTTCTGGCCTCTGGGGTCAAGTAGAACGAGGGTAATCCCTCTTCCACATGACGGCCTCTCAGATATGTGAAGGCAATGATACTGCCTCCTCGGTTTTCTCTGCCCTAAGCTAAACCTCACCAATTCTTTCAATGTCCACATTATCTTAAAGCTTGAAACCACAGAACGGATACCCGAGGCTTCAGGCCTGTGTTTAGCTCCCTATCCATATACTTCCAGTGGGAGGGGGGGAGAGGGAAGAGGAGAAGAGGGCCTGGAATAGAGGCCCTGGACAACAGAAATGAAGAGACACTGAGATAAGCTGGTTCTTTGCTTGGGCTTCAGAACCATGGACTAGGGAGGCTGTGGAGGGAGGGTAAGGGAAGAGGGGGAGCATCCCTGGTGGGCTGAGAAGGCTGATTGGGAGGTGGCCTGTTGCCATAGCTACAGATCTGCATGTGCTTACATTAGCAAATCCCTTGTGACCTCCCCACCTCATTCTGCCTGACCTGAGCAGGCCACGGGATTAGCAGAAGGGCCTGGCCTGTTCCCCAACCTGTCCTAAAGCCTGAGCTGGGGGAGGGGGAGGCCTAGGGGCCGGAGCTAAGGCGAAAAGGCCAAAGGATTTCAAATCTGAAGGGGACCCTAGAGCTCGTGTGCCCGACAGTCCGCAGGAAAGCACCTTGGACCTGAAATCAGGAGACTGCAGTTCCAGACGCTCCGCCTTAGTTTACTCAGCTGTAAAATAGGGTTGATGTTACATAAGTTACACAGGATTCTTTGAGGCACATGCACAAGTTCTTTGTGAACAAGATAATTGCTAACTATAAGCAAGTTCCTCCTGCTCCTCTCTGAGCCTGTTTCCTCAGTTGTAAAACGATCTACCTTACATGGTTGTTAGGAGCAAAGGGCTGTAAAGAAGCGTGGAAATGGGGGCTATTGCCCGCACTTCCTAAACAAGGGCCTTTTGGAGATAATCGTGACCGACTGTTTGGTCTTTCTATTGTAATGAATAAGTTAAGTAAGAAAATAAAAATATCCTCCCCCAGGAAGGGCTCTGGTCAGGCCAGCAGAACACAGGCTGCTGAGAAGAGACCTATACCCAACACCAAAGGGTCGCCTTCCAAACCAACCAGGACTCAGGAAAAGCAAAGATCAACGAGGTGAGGAGACTGTCCAGAGAAGAGAAGGCTTAGGAGCAGATATGGTAGAGAGGTTTTCAAGGCTTTGAAAGTTGTCCCATGGAAGAGACTTCTTTTTTCCTTTGCTTGGCCCCAGATTACAGACATAGGAGCTGCAGAATGAATTATCCACTGCTTGAGGTGTATAAATACAATCTGGATGACTACTTGTTAGAAAGGTTCTTCCCCTAATCCTTTACCTTGCAGTTTCCCCAGGCTTCCTTCAAGACTCAGTACAAATAGATGAAAAATGCTAGTCACCTCCAGAAAGAGAACTTTGGAACTTTGCAAATTAAAGTATATTTTTTCCACTTTATTTTTCTTATTTTTTATGACACAGCTAATATGGAAATAATATTTTTCATCATTTCACATGTACAATTGATATCATATTGTTGCCTTCTCAGTGGGTAAGGGAAGGATCTTAAGGAAGGAGAGAATTTGGAACTCTATTTAAATTTTTTGAAAAATGAATGTTAAAAATAAATGAAGAATTTGGTCTCTTTCTCAAAAAAAATGAAACACAAATATAAAAAAAGATTTTTTTTTTTTAAGACTCAGAATTTCCCCTTTCTGCAGGAGGCTCTTCCCATTTTTCATGATAGTCTTCCCTCTGAAATTACCTTCTACCTACTCCATATATATCTTACATAGAGAATTATAACTTTGATCTTCTTCACTGAAATGTGAATTTCTTGAGGGAAGGAGATTGTTATTATCTTTCTTTGTTTTCCCAGTGCTTAACATAGTGCCTGGCATATGTTTAATAATGAGGGCTTGTTGACTGACTGACTGATTATATGGGTTGCGCTAGGAGCCCTCTGAAATCCCTTCCAAACCTGATATTTTGTGAACTTTTTTGGCATTAGCAACTCAAGAAACCATCGAAGGCAAGGAAGAGATTGTGATCCATGTCAATGAAGAAAGCATAAAATCAGAGATCTTTTAAAGTGTTGAATTATAATAAAAATTCCAACTCTATAGCTTTTTACAATTTTAAAAGCATTTTCCCCACAAACTCTATGAGACAAGTAGCACTTGTGTTACTATCCACATTTTCCAAACTGAGGTTCAGGATAGAAAGGAACTTCCTTCAGGTCTTAGGATGCCAAATCCAGCACTTTTTTATTTAAACCATTCTGTGCCTCAAATATATCAGCCAGAATAGATAAGGTTCATGTAAAACTCCTCTGATATAAAATTTAAAGTACATCTAAATGGGGCCTTGGTCTGTGATTTCACCCTTTGGGAATTCCTACCTATAAACTTTCCACTGATGTAGATTGCCGACTAATCTCTGACTCTTCATTTGAAAAATTTCTTAAGGAGAAATCTGAGAGATTAGATGATTTGCAGAGAGTCATACGGCCAATATGTGATAGCAGCAGGATTTGAATAAGAACATAGTATTGTAGATTTAAAGATATAAAACTAGAAAGGATTTTGGAGGTCATTGACAAGCACTTATTTTTTAGATGAAGAAATAGGGAACCAGTGAGTTTAATTGTCTTGCCCAAGGTCACATAGCCAAAGTGTCTGAAACACAATTGGCACCCAGATTTTCTGAATTCTAAAATCTAGTACTTTGCCTACTTATTGCTACCTCTTACATTTATGATATGAAATAAAGTCAATCCTTCAAAAAGCTAAAATTTGTAGTCTTGAGAATAATAAAAAGAACAATATATGTGACTGCAACAATGTAAATGGAAAGAACAATTATGAAACAATTCAAATCAATGTTGCAAAATTATGAAGAACAAAAATGGCCCCCAAGAAAAAATATGAGAAGGTAACCTTCACCTCAACTCCCTTGCAGAGGTGAATGGTCCATGGAATATTATATCTATTTCCAGAGTTTTTCAATGCATTAATCAGCATTGCTGTTTTTTTCATGTTTTTTTTTCTTATAAAAATAGTTTGTTATATAGGATGACTCTCTGGGAAAGGGAAAAGAAGGGACAATGGGAAAATTTTGCCAATGTAAAAACAAAAGTCATCAATAATTTTTTTAAGAAGACCTCTAACATCCCTTCTAACTCTAGACCTATAATCCTATATAGCAGTTTGAATCAATAACATTGTGAAGAAGCAGTCTTCTCTGAGCCTTTTCTAACTCCATTGAAGCCTGGAAACTAGATGACAAAGCTGATTAGAACTGTGTGCAAACTGTGTGTAAATAGGTCGGGTAGGAAGCTGCTGTCTATTTCCAATTATGACGTAGGCTCTAGAACAAAGGATTATAGATTTAGAGCTACAGGGCCATCAAAGGCTCTCTCTTTGTCTCTGTCTCTCTCTGTCTCTCCCCTCCTCCCCCACTCGCATTAAGAAAGTCCTTGGTAAACTTAAGCATGTGAGTTATCATTACAATTCAGGACAATCACAGAGATTGAGTTTTACAGCCCTGAATAAGCATGGAAAAGGTAGAAACAACTCAGTAGAGGCTACCTGATGTCTTGGATAGTGCTGACATGGATTCAAATTTGGCCTCGGACATTTTCTGACTGTGATTCTGTGGGCAAGTTATTTAACATTGAATCGGACTGAGCAGTGTCCAGGAAGACCACTGGGGGTTGGCCTGCAGGACACAGCCCAATGACATTATTAGAAGATATCAGGGGCTTACAGGAATAAAATAGAGAAAGAGGAGGTTAATAGATTGGGCAAGCAACTAAAAAAGCTAGAAAAGGAACAAATTAAAACTCCCAATTAAAAATTAAATTAAGAATTCTGAAAATCAAAGGAGAGATTAATAAAATTGAAAGAAAACTATTGAACTAATAAATAAAACTAAGAGCCAATGTTTTATTAAAAAAATAAACTTTTGGTTAATTTGATTAGAAAAAGGAAAGAATATAACCAAACTACAGTATCAAAAATCATACATATATCATTGATATCTTCAATACTAGAGATTTGACTGAGGACGCTTCAGTCCCTGTATCCTTAGCAGCCACAACTATTACAGACTCAGAAAATAAACTTCTCAATACCTAAGTCCTTGGCAATATCAAACTGTTCAACATCAGAGATGGATATAATTTAATCAATGAGAATGCTGTTGCATCCTATGAACCATGCAACCTTTGCCTCTCACTTGAAACTGAAACTTCCTAGAGATGTTGTCTTCTCACTTAGAATTAGGGTTCATTGGGATCAGGGAAAGGTTTTGTTTCCCCTGCTCTCTAACCACCCACAGTTAACACAGTGCTTTCAATATATTAAGCACTTTTTTATTAATAGCAAACCTTTACATTAATTCAATTTAGGAATAGCACCTACCTCATAGGATTTTTATGAGGATCAAATGTGGTTTCATATCTGAGGTGCTTTGTTAGGTAATATATAAATAAACAAAATCCCTTCCATCTCAAAATATGGTCTCCTCTTACCCCCAGGACCTTATCTACTTCCTAGTCCGTGTGGACTTGGCTAACTCTCTTCTCCCATCTCAGTCTGGCATCCTCCTTCCCTATACTTTCATCTCAGGAGCCTGGGATCAGGGATTGGAAATTAAGGGATTTCATGTCCCATTGTGCTATGGCATCCTCCCTGGCCAGGCAGATTTACAGAAATACTCTAGGCTTCCCCATGGAAACTGTTTAGGCCTCTGTGGTGAGTGTGAGGAAGAGGGATGGCTCTTTAGAGGAAGAGGACCAGGCCCTGGACCCTGGAAGGCTCCAATTTAAGGACAACACCTAGGTCTGCATTACATCAAACCCACCATACCAGGGCTGGAATCAGCTGGTCTATCCACAGAGTTCCAAGACTACTCCCCTCCCATGATCAGAGAGAGATGAGCACAGTCTCCAAGTTCAGCTTCCCAGCTCAATCAAAAATCTAATCCTTGTGCTGTATTTGCTTGTGTGAATTTGCTAGGTGGTACAGTGGACAGAGCACTGGGCTTGGAATCAGGAAGACTCCTCTTCATGAGTTCAAATATGGTTACAGACACTTACTAGCTGTGTGAACCGAGGCAAGTCACTTAACACTATTTATTGCCTTAATTCCTCAACTATAAAATGAGCTGGAGAAGGAAATGGCAAGCCACTCCAGTATCCTTGTCAAGAAAACCCTAGTTGAGGGGGATCAGTGGATAGAGCACCAGCCCTGAAGTCAGAAGGACCTGAGTTCAAATCTGGCCTCAAACACTTAACATTCCCTAGCTGTGTGACCCTGGGCAAGTCACTTAACCCCAATTGTCTCAGAAAAAAAAAAAGAAAGAAAAGAAAACCCTAGTTGAGGGGGCTCAGTGGATAGAACACCAACCCTGAAATCAGGAGGACCTGAGTTCAAACCTGGTCTCAGACACTTAACACTTTCTGGCTGTGTGACACTGGGCAAGTCACTTAACCCCAATTGTCTCAGAAAAAAAAAAGAAAACCCTAGTCAAGACAGGATGTGCATATATGTGTGTGTGACTATGTCTGAGTAATTGGTTATGTGTTAACATGCCTGTTTGAGTATATCTATGATTGCATATTGACATGCATGTTTTTCCAAGAATGTGACTTCATTTATGTGATCATATCTATGTGTGTGACCATTATATCTTTGTGTGAGGGGATGTGTCAAAGTGGATGTGAGAAAGACTATATAATTTTATTATGATTATATCCACATACAGGTATATACCTGTATGAATAAGACTGTAAATGTAACTATCCTGTACTTGATGTTTAGCATGAACCTGTGACCATGTCCTAAGTATATGGTAATCAAAAGACTCTTACATTTAGATAGCTTTTCTTGGTTTATAAGCTGTTACACAAATATTTATAAAATGTGTCTAAGATGTTTATTTTGATAAGTATATGTCATGTACCTGAAGGGGACAGACTTGGTTCTGAAAGGTCTCCAGTTCCTCAGTGGCCTAGGGACCAGAACATAAGGGAGCCCAGAACATAAATTTATGCCTTGGATAACTTTTAACTAAATGAAAAAAGCTTTTTAGCCTACAACTTTCAACTCTTAATCCTTCAGGAACCTGAGAGATGGGCTGGGACCAATGCAGGTCCCATTATTAGCCCAGAGACCCAAGTTTCCACAACCTCTCCCTCTACTTTCCATCCAGCTTTCTAGTGTGTACTCCCCCACCCCTCACCAATGATGGAAGCAGGGAGAGAGGAAGGATGGTTAGGGACCAACTAATAGTGGTTTCCAGCTTGGCAGTTGTAGCCATAGTGATCCAAACAAAAGCTACCCAAGGCCTGGGCCTCCCTGGTTTTCCCTCTTCAGGGAAGAGAAATTCCAGGCCCCAGGAGCCAGCTCACCAGACAAAAGGGAAGGGGGAGGGGGGCGGTCAACTTTGCTTCAAAGTTTGAATGCTTTTCTAAAGAGAAAAGAGGCCCTTAAAGGACAGGGGCCTTGTCAAGGACTCCAACCAAGTGCCAGACCTAGATGGAGGACAGGACAAATATAGTCTGCACTGTGAGGAATGGGGAGAAAGGAGGGGAGGGAGGGATTGAGTGCCTGGGAGAGTGTGTATGATTATGTGTGGTTGTGTGAAAATATGTCAGTGTGCATATGACATACATATGTCTGTGTGACAGTGTACAGTCATTTAAGAGACAGTATGTGACTACCACTGTGTGATTGTGTATCAGTGTGTGGTTGCATGCCAAAGGGAACTGGAAGGAATCCCCTAAGTTTCCTTTAACTAGGACCCCCACAATATTTCTGAGTCCCCACCCTACCCCTCACGGAGCATCACAGAGCTTTCCAGGATATCTCCCCCTGCCCCAGTCTCCCTCTGAATGTCTCTCCTTTCTCTTCTCTCTCCTTTCTCTCTTCCTTTCTCTCACTTTCTCTGTGTCTGTCTCTCTCTCTTTATCCCTATCTCTGTCTCTCTCTCCTTCTCTCTGTGTTTCTGTCTCTGTCTCTCTCACTCACTCTCTTTGTCCCTGTCTTTGTCTCTGTTTCTCCTTCTCTCTCTGTATCTCTCACTCTTATACACACACACACACACACACACACACACACACACACACACAATCCATATACAGTTTCATCCTCATCCTGGGATACTTCTCTGTCCTATGGCTCTTCAAAGATTCCCATTTTGGGGAAGAAAGGAAAAGACATTTTCTGTTTTTTTGTTTTTCCCAGAGGATCGTATAGCCCAGGAGACACAGCACCCCTCCATCAACTTGGCTCAGCGCACAGTACCCCACTAGTTTGCACTATGTAGAGCACCCCACACCATGTGCCACATATCACACCCCATAAAACTGCCTCCAATTCAAGTAACATTAAGAGAACACCCAGCAACTCACACCTACACACACCAAAACTTACTCCCCTTTCCACTCTACTGCAACCTACCTACATGCAAACACACTGCAAGAGTGATATTCTGAACTTGCAATTCCAGAACTTTTGTTCAAATATTGCCTCAGGCACACTTGCTATGTGACCCTAAGTAAGCCACTTAACCTCTCTGTGCCTCAGTTTCTTCATCTGTAAAATGAGGAGGTTGAACTGAATGGTCTTGCATTGCACACGAAGCCCACAACTCACCCCATTATACATCTCACAATTCATGTCTGCAAATACCCCCCATTTTATACCATATATAGCACCCCCAATCACATAACCAAACTGCCACATGCTCCCCCACCCAGGGGGGCCCACAACCCACGCTCCAACAATATCTTAGGGAGGACCTGCCCCCCCAAAGCAGCACACAACTCTCAGCCCACAGATATACCGAGTACCATCTACTCACAACTCCCTCCCCTCGCCCCCGCCCCAAGCACGCGGACAGCTCAATTCACACCTGTACACATAATAGTCTCAAAGTGCGCTTAATCCCGGCCCTCCACCCTTCTCCCCATTCAATAAGGCAGCTCCAATCTCGAGCAGAGTACAGAGATCCCTATCTCTTCCCTACATCCCGGAATATAACAGCCACTCAGGCAAAAAGGGTGAGGGAGACCACCCCATCCCATCCCATTCTACTCCTCCTCCTACCCCTAGTGCGGTCCCGTCTCCCATGTCCGCGGGTGCCCCCACTCTGGGCACGAGTCTGGACGCCCTGTCCCCAGTCCCCGGCACCGCCTGATCCAGAAAGCAGCAACTCACCGGAGGTTTCCCGCGACAGCTCCTGGGACAGAGACAGGGACAGGGACAGGGGCAACAGGAGCAGGAGCAGGATCGGGAGCGAGGGAAGGGATCGGGAGCGGGAATCAGACCGCTCCAACTCCATCACCTGGCCGGGCTGGGGCGCTGGGGCGCTGGGGGATGCTCCTGGTGGCTGCAGGGACCCCGCATGGTTTGGACTCCCGGGCCCTCGTCCCTTCCCCCTCTCTGCCTTCCTTCCCTCTTCCCGGTCCTTCTTATCCCCTCCCCCTTTTCTTCCCTCCCCCCTCCCTTTCCTCTTTTCCCCCCTTCCCCTCCCCTCCTATCCTAACCTCACTCCCCTACCTCTTCCCTCCCCTTTCAGGGAATAGACCGGCACTAATTCGGTGGATGTTGTCCCAGCCCCTCAGCAGCTAAACAAACCCTCGCTGGAGGGAGGAGAGGGGAAAGATAGAGACCCAGGCCAACCGAGGCTCTGGGGGAGGGGAAGAGATCAGGAGACAATGGGGGTGTGCAGGAGAAGGCTCTTCCCAAACTCCTCCTGTCTTAGGGACAAACTTCTAAGGCAGGTGGGGAAAGACTCAGGCACCTTCCAAACGAAAGACCCGAACAGATCTTCACTCCAGGGGCCCAGTACTCCTAAGGGAGAAGAGGATGCCTTCTCCCCTCCCTCTGGAACAATCCCACCCCCTCCCCCACCCCGCCCCCCTCTGCCGGGACCCCAAGCTCTGCCAA